>JANTCA010001453.1:0-11993 GCA_024741275.1 Chironex yamaguchii
TCATCAGTTAAAATTGAGGCAGTCTAAAAAACATACAATAGAGAATAAACAGTATATAAACAGATGATAATGAAAAATAAATGCAGCACACATAATTGACAACTGGAAAACAAATTGTGTGAATGATAGTCAACAGATCTTTTAACTACACTGTAACAGACGCATGCACAAATGAATTGTGTTTATCAAAACTTTGATAAAGACATGGTGAAGTATTGAAGCACAGCCAAACAGATATTCATCTATTTAATCTATATTTTTAACATCTAATGCATGTGAGATGAATTTCATGTACCAACCATGTACAGTTATAATAACAGAATAAGAATGACTTTAAAAAAAGGATTATATTTACCCGTAAAATATTGCCAGCACTTTTCTTTACAAGCAGTGTAACCTCCTTTTCACTTTTCTTGAAAAGAGTTACAGCCTCATGATGATTTACATTCAGCACTTGAGACCCATTGATCTACAAAATGGACCAACACATATATACACACAAACCAAAGAAAATACTGAGACATACAGGAACGCCAAGAAATCAACACACAATTTATGTCTGCCTAAATAGCTCTTTTTTCATAACAGTAAAAGAACCGTCTCATCTGTTAGCATCTTATTTTAATATAAATTTTATACATGAATTAAAGTAACTGCTACTACTTTTATTACTGAAAAAGTGACTCGACAAAAAACTAAATGATCACAGGGATACACAAAATACTACCTACTGTTGATTGTAACGAACATGAACAGTAATGGAATATTTGTGACTCTGTTCAAGATTAAAATATAAATAGCATATGTAAAAAATAATTTTATTCCAAACCCAATACATAAAAAAGTTTACACGCTGTCACTGCTTCAACACTCAATACTGTTTGAAAATAGGAGAATGACTTATCTTCAAAAATCTGTATAAAGCATCCAACAACATTTTCTACTTACCTTAACTTTATCTTTGTGTTGTGTGTGTTAAAAACCAATTATTTTTGTCATTCACATTCTTAGTACATTTTGTATGTTATTACAAGTTGTTTCTTTAAGATTATTTGCCAAAAGAGGAATTAACCTTGACCCTTCCAATATTTATCTATTCATCTAAAGTCTGTTTTAACATTTCAAACAACAGAAAGGAACCTTTGTAAGACTTACATGAGACACATACCAAACAATGTTTGCTTCAAATATCAAGTCTGGTAACAAACCTCTAAACACACGATTACATCATACCTCAATTATTTTGTCTTCTGGTTCTAGCTTCCCAATTTTTTCTGCAACTGATCCACTTGTAACAGCAGTCACATAAATTCCACTGTCTATTCCTAAATAAGGTCTATCACGTCCACCCTCAATTGTTATACCAAAACCGTTAGCTGGAAATTGACATGAAACAACAAACATTTCACACAATTAACACTTTGGAATAGCCTGCTCATGTAATTTTAAGGCAGAAAGTGATGTAAGGATGTAGCATATTCTACCAAAGACATGGACTAGTTGTTACACTAGCAGAAAACCTAAATTCAAATGCCAATATTTTGATAGACAGCACTAGATGCTCTCTTACTAGCCAGTAAATACAAACTGATTACTTCTTATAAAATATTCTAACATTCATTTTATATGCATAACATATAATTGATATTTGCAAGAACAAAAGAATTCAAGCTTTTCTTGTTAGTGTGCATTGTATGCACATTTTCTGATGGCAAATACTTCTTAAATACACAAGGGGCAGCTGCTTAAACTGAGTGGTATCTTTCCCAGACATGGTTTTTGAGCGATTCAGTATTACGACATGCTAAAGGATATGATTGCAGCCATGTCCCTAAGAATGGAGAATTTGAATCCAAAGTTTGTATCTGATGTTGTTGACATTGATGATTCCCATGCATATTACTAATACTACTGCAATAAATGACATGTATCTGAATAAAACTACTACTTCCTTGGTCATTAACATCCTACACTACATAAATTGCAATTAAACTATATCACAGCAAGGCACTAGGAGTGAAAAAGGAATTTGCTCTTTTACAGAAAATATATCATACAGAGATATTGATGTGCAATACCTGTTCTGGGTAATGTCACTTCAACTTCTCTTCCTGGTGACAGGGGTAAATCTGTTATTTCATCAAGTTCTTCATCTGAAATGCTTTCAATTTCCTAAGTCAAAAAATTATACCATTCATTCATTAAAAATAACTGATGTCACTGAGACATTACAAACCAAATGGCACATTCATACAAGGTTTAGTCACTGTGTCAGACATTTGCAAACTAAAAGCTTATAACTCCTTCTGTTGTGGTAACACAGGCATTTATATATATACGCCTATTGGGATATATGGTTTGAATCTAAGGATAACGAGTTTGAGCTTGGTCTGCTCCTCTCTTACAGGTATTGTGCTTATGCAGCCTATGTATGTGCTTGAATAAGAAGAAATTATTTTGATTTCATCTGTTGGATAAATAATAAGGCAAAATTCAAAAATCCTCATTTGTTGGGTTGGAAGAATAAAAGCCAAATTGAATGGCATTTACTCAAGATGCAGTGTGGCAAGGCCACTCTGTTAAAAGCAGAGCAAAAAATAATATGGACATGCCCCTATCCTACAGGAATAGAGGATTACATTTAACGTGTTTTGACAAATGTCTACAAGGTGACTAAAATAAGGCAAAACTGTACTTGTCCTTTTCAATCCTATTTTTAAGACACCATATAACCTATGGTCTTTGAGAAGAAATGCTTTATAATGATTGGTATGAAGCTGGCCTATATCTTGTTACCAACTCCTCCCTAGGAGCAATGACAAATTCAAGGCTATCAGTATACCCCACTTTGCACAAATTTTTTGCAGCAATGTAAAGATTCAACATAAAAAAAGAGTCTGTGGTTGTTTAGCTTACATCACTCTCACCATGGTTCTGGTAAACAATTAATTTAAGCTATGAAATGGTTTACATACATCTGGAGGTTCTTCCTAAGGGATATCTTAAAAAGTATATACCTTATTCAAGACTTGCTCAAACTAACTAATTTCCACTTTATTTTTAAACAAGTAGGATAGGAAATACTTCAAATTTATGAAAGGTCTCATCTAACCTTAATAAAGCATGTTGTGTCTAGACTGAGCACTTATGTTTCAGTGTAACCGTGAGCTGTTCATTGGGAGTTGGATCTCAATTATGAAATGTAAAAGAAACACATAATATACATCTCCAACAGAAACTCACAGAAACAAGCAGCACAACATTCTACATGCAAATTCTTAATAAAAACAACAGCATGCCATTTTTAACTGCAGAAGTTTACTAAATGATATGATTAGCAAAGAATCTGTTGGCTTGATTTGATACTTTAAGTCTTTCAGATATTTTTCACAGGTAACAATAATACTTAATCTATATTTCATAAACCCTGTAAACATGTTTAAGTATTATCACCTAAAAACTCCATACTAACTAGGGACTATTACAACACATGTTTGATATAAAATGGTTGATAAAGGCAAGAAAACGATTAACAAAAGTTGAGATGTCCTGTATGCCAAAATTTGTCAAAGAAGAATACTTCAATACTGGTCTTATGATATATAAGATGTAAACGTATGTAAAAGTATCATGTACCTACATTACCTTCTTGCCCATAACAAACTGTGTTACATTAGAGTCTTGTTACTAAAGAATTTATAGGGTGTGCAGACAATATCTGGTTAATAGCAGCAAGACGTGGGAATATCATACTCTTTTGATAAATGGGCCTTTCTGAAAACAAACAACAGTTCATAAAGCTGTAGATTACAAATCTCCCTCCTTGTTTATAAAATAATTATCAGGTCTTTGTTACTCTAATTAATAATAAATGACTACATCAGAGTAAAGAAGAATAACAAGCAACCTGTCAACATTCCGAGGGTGAGAGAAAACGGTTGCAAGAATTGCTGTATTTAACACCACAAATATGCAGAGAAGCACTAAACGAATATCTATGCAAGTGCTTCACAAATAAAAAGTTCCAACTTGGCTATATGATAGAACTTAAACAAATTTACATAAACAACAGTATAAGCCTACACTAATAAATAATTCATATATCATCTGAGTTATAAGGACAATTAACACAAAGTCATTAAAAAATACATGTACAAATTCTCCACATTGAATTAGTAGATATTGAAAATGCGACCACTTTTTACATATTTTACGACTTGTACAAGGTAATATTTGCTTGAAAAAGAGCATAAAAGAGTGATATGATTTATCTTGAATTGATTTACTTTCTGTAGCAGCAGCATACAGAAATACAATGTGAACAGGTGACAAAAATCATTACCCTTACTCTTTATCAACGAAACTGAGTGAAAAGTACAGTAGGTCAGAAAGACATGGCCAGTTATAAGAATCAAAACATTGATAGTGTTTTACAAGTTTAGATCAACATGGCCATTATTCAATCAGTTACAGACTTATATCCTGGATAGCTCCTTTGTTTACAGACTGCTTATTTTGTCTCAAAATGGCTTCTTAACAAATGAGCTATATACCTTTTCTAATAGACAAAACTTAGATCATGACCTCATTTGAAATAATTACACCTTGTGCCATATCCACTGCTTATATCTTAAGAAAAGTATGATTCTCATACTCATGGGGAAAATGCATGTGTAAAAATATAAGTGAAGTGTTTTCTATTTGAGTCTACTTATATTGTTGGTTGGTCTTCATAACTGCTAAGCAGCCATGAGCTGCAGTATGAGCTCCCAACATTCATTTCTTATTTCTACCGACCTTGTGGCCTTTGTAAATGTCATTCCTGTTAATGATATTATGTCATATTTCCAATGGGTATTTTGGGTCTTCTCTTCATAAACACCATACCTTATAGCATTTCTTTTTCCGAAACATTCCCCGTCACCACATGCCCAGAATATCACAATTGTTCTCTCTGTCCAACTCACCTGCATAATTCTCCTTACACACCACAGCTCAAAAATCTCTGTTGACCTCCTTTAAAACTCATGTTTCAGAACAATAAGTTGTGATTGGACAAACCGGTGCTCTAAGCAATTGGAACTTTTTCCATTCTTATGGATTTTTCCTCCTACACTGCTGTCAAGGCTATTACTTTCCTTTGCTATCATTATTCTTTTTGTTATCTCTTAATTATCATCATGTTGATCACTAATTAAACAATGCAACTAAATTGGAATGAATTAACTGTCTTGATACATATCACCACAACCTTCTTTTGTTTTCCTACTATTGAGAGCTTGAGACTTAAGCTGTAGGCCGAAGTGCATTCTATTTTAGTATAAAAATGCTTTGAGATTTTTCTTAAATTGTGGCTTTAAAGATAATCAACTGCTAAGTATATTATGTCATGCCATACGTAACACATTTTCAAACGACACAAACAATGCTACTGTATTTCAAAAGACTCCACTGGTCACAAGTAAGTCGCTATGACACATTGCAGTATCAGGGAAAATTTTTAGGGTTGCAAATATCACAGCAATGAGCATAACTTTGACTAGCATGTTGTCAACAAAAACATAATCATCACTTTGTAATGAATCTAAGAGGATAAGAATCAATTAGTGACTGCCAACTAATGATTGCACAAAGAGGGTGAGGTGGAGTGTGGGATGGCACTGAAAAAGAGACCCAAGGGCAGGCAGTCATGTGGTTGACCAAAAACAATCTCGTGAAGAATGGTGAAGAATTTATATATATAGTACCTCAACAGACACAGTGCTTTCCATATATTTGTCAAGAGTGGAGCATTACCACAATAGCTGCACTAAGTGGGAGCCGACCAGGCTTAACCCTCAGACTTAAAAGCCAACACTCAAACCCCTGTGCCATGACAGGACAAAGATTTGGTGAAGGACTTTCAAAGTCCTTGGTATTACGAAACGAAACCAAGCGGTGGGTAAAGGGAACTTCATTAATCATATATATATTTGTCATGAGTGGAGCATAAGCACAACTGCACTAAGTGGGAGCCAACTGGGCATGAACTGGTAATCCTCTGACTCAAATACTAACATGAACCTCCGTGCCAAATAAACTTTACAAAACAAACACTTTTTAATGTTTCCAAACAGAGTTGTGAAGTTTATATACATTTAATAAACATGGATAATCAAGCTCTTGAAATACACAAATACATACACATACATACATACATTCATACACACACAGATACACAGATACACACATACATACATACATACATACATACATACATACATACATACACACACACAGATACATACAGACAAACAGACAAACATACATACATACATACACTGAGTAGCTAGTTTCAATCCATGTTTCTTGCAAAAAGGCAAAAAGGTTGCCATACACCTATACTTTCCTTTCTGATGATTGATACTATGAAGAGAGTCACACACAAAAAGCTATATTTAGCACAATGTTGCAAGTTTCACATATACATACATGTATAAACATCAGTATTCATGCATTTATTCTGATGACCACAGATTCAAAACACCAAACAATGGTTTATTATTGAGCCATATATAATTTTTGCACATTATCATGTAACACTATCATGAGTCTTACTGCACAGTGGTAGTTTTGGTATCATAATTCTTTGTCGTTGTCCATTCTTGGCCTACTTGCACAGTTACTTACATCAAGCTCCAGTTGCTTTTATTTCCTTGGCCAGTTACACTTTACAATAACTCATTATGTATCAGTGTGTGGAGAATCTAGGTCACATTGCTTCTACTGCAAGTCCTTCCTTTTCATTTTACATAAAAGTCTTTTTCTGTATTTTTATGACATCTCAAATCCCTTTCACAACCTTACATCAGCTATCTTTGAGCAGTTGTCTGTACCATACACCCCACCTCAGGTTCATATTCATTTATGTTCCCACTTTGCATACTTTATGCTGGCCGAAACCAATTTCCTCTGCTGTCTTTATCTGTATCTTATGTCTATCTTACATCTTCTATAAAGATGACACTGAGTATCTAATCAGCTTATCCTTAAATACAAATTCTCATGATAACACCAAAGATTGTCTACGTTTGGGACGGTGTTTATATCTGGTTCTGTTAAGCTAGAACTTTCTTATCTGAATATGGATAATGACAGTCAAACGAGGCATACTAAGTGATCTTGCTTGCTTTGCTTCTGGGGACTTATGCAATTTTTTCATGTTTAGATTTCGGCAGTCTGAACTGTCAAAAACGATTGGTTTATACAACCAATACTTTCTAACTACAAGTCGCTCATGAGGTGTATCGACAATGGGTCAAATTTGAAATGTACAAAGGAAAGTTTAGTCTTAAGACAAAGCACGATATGACGTGCACTTGACAAAGTAGTGATAACACTTAGTGCATAAATAGGCCTTTTATAAACGCCATTCACATGCTTGCTAAAGCTTTCTCCACGGCAGGACGATCTTATTATGCAATTTGGAAGAAAGCTGCTACTCTGCCATGTCATGACATTCTACCAGTGTTCTAGACCAGTGACATAAATAAACAACGAAGATCATACAATTTCGTGCTGTGTTTTCTGGTCAATACACGATTTCACAACTGGACAGATCGCCTACAAATTTAACGATGGATTCTGCCTTCATTGATCACTTAATATCACACGTTGGGAATAGGGATTAGATAGGATTGAGAGTTTCTCTTATGTTAAGCAAAAGGGCATATGCCACCTCGTCTAAACCTCGCATCTGAGTTCCTTTCAATACTGAACAATTTGTCCTGAAATACTAACTTTCACTGTTTGAGGTCTTATGATCTATGGATCTCAAATGAACTATAATTTTACTGCGTAACACAAATTCTTTGTTGAGTTCAAAGAGCATCATACAAGTGTTGACTAGTAAATAGGGAATCAATCAACAGATCAATGATTTGGCTCTTAGTCCCGAGGGGAGTTGAGACATAGCAATACTTCAAATCATAACAAACGAAGCTCACGAAGTCATTGCAACTCCGGAAGAATCCTTTTTGGTGTCATCCAAGCTGATGTAAGATCTTAACCTATTTGATACGTACCCCGATGGAGAATGAGCTGTGCTGTTTGCCAAACTTTGGTTTTTCGTTCTCCACGTTGTCGAAACTGTACTCCAATGTGACATCCTTCTTTGCCGAACGGTGAACTGGTGTAACCTCCTCTCTGGCTTGCTCCGGAGTCGGTCCTGTTACCATTTTCTCTCCTTAAACCCAGGTCACAGTATCACTATCTCTCTATCATAATGTTTAGTTGTGACTAAGCCAGGACAAGTGTAGCCAGAACAGCAGGTTAACTACCGCAGGAATAAAACCCAGGCTCAAATTCTGACCTGCCTTTAGCTAGCTTCAAGCGTCGGGAACATTCAAGGTTCCCTGTTGATCTGTTGCCTTTCTGTGTAATTTTATTCAAACTATGGTACTAATCTTAGTGTAACAATCTCAGTAATAAGAATATTAGGCTGATTATATCAATATTCAGCAAACAAGTTGGAAGTATCACGTTGCGACAAAAACCCAGGAGAACGCAAACAATAAGAAAGGCTACAATTCACTCGTGTAACGGGCGCACCAGAATTTCAACAACAAAAGGACGAAAGTGGACACGTGGCCAGGAACGAGCGAAATGTAACACAAGGATAAAATCAAGATGTCAAATTTACCGAAAAGACAACAAAAATTTGGGAGCATGACCTCAACTACACTCATCGACGCATAGGAAACTTCTTTATACAGCATGTTATAGAGATTTCTTTTGAAAAGGGTCTGGAAACTCTGGGAACATTAGCGAAGTTACTTGTAGGTAAAATGAAACGATCTGGAACACTCCGGAAAGCAACAACATGACCTAAAATGCAGAAGATATATCTGGGAACTTTTGTTGATAGAAAGCTGGATACATTTCCAGACATTCCTTGTGCTTGTGCTTAAAAGACAAGTTATTCAAGTTCGTTCATGACTAAGTAGTTGTCTCAAATAATTTTGACAGGGCTATTGTTCTACTTCAAAAAAATAGGGTCCACGTAGAGGTAAAAGCCTATGTCTTTTTCCTCGAAGGGACCCACAAGGATGTGCAATACAATCAGTATGATACAACATTGCATGGTAGCATGAGCCTGCACATGATTTTTGACCGGGTATGCATATTGAGCTGGAGTAGTGGCCATTGTGGGGTCAAGACAACAGCTGAGTGACAGTACTTTCATCACATGGAAGACTGATAAAGAAGGCAACCTGGCCTATAGTTGTGTAAAGGGAGGAGTATCCCACCTCATGGGCCTAGGGACACTTGAGACCTTCTAGGAGAACTAGAGTTGCACTACAAATGTCAAAGTGGCGAAAACTGGTCAAAATTCCTACACGGATATTCGACAGATGAGGACCAAACACAAACCCCAACATCTTTGGCTCTGAATGGACCTACAAGATTTTGCAACATGGAGTGGAAAAATTAATGGGAGGATTGAAAATATTTTTGACTGGGTTTCTGCACCGGCATTGGGAACTAGATTGGCAAAAGAATCATTTTTTGTGAAAAATCGCTACTTGTTTTTTGTTTGTATGCTTTCTTGGCTAAAAACAAAACTTACTATTATGGTCCTTTCTCGACACTCACATAGACCATGTCCACTGTCCATGGCCACTCAGTGGCGACCCTAAATGGGCGAATAGTTTACCTCCCTCACACTTACTAGCAGAAAAAAGTGTTTTCGATTGGTATTATTAAGAATTTTGAAACATTCTGTCATCATTTGGTTGCCAAGTCTCGCTTGCAGCTACGTACGATATGAGCTATGAGGGACCAAACCCTATTTATTGTTCGCTCAAGATTTCACAGGCACATCCTGTTCCTCATAACTAGACAAAAGGTGCCATTGGACGTATCAAGATGTTTCCTGTGCACACGAAATTTGTATACTCAAAATGCAGTACAAAAGTACACAAGCATGGGAAAATTTAACCATCTGATATTGAAACAGTACAAATGGAAGGGCATAGAGATCGTAGACTACTTTGATTTATAAGTAAATATTGATGGATCAAGATTTAGCAGAAAGATCAACAAAATATTGATACTGAGGGCCCCAGATCAATTTACCACCCAAAGTGAATAAATGAATTTTGTCTGTCTATAATTCTCTTGAATTGACCTCAAACAACAAAATACTTACTATTCCCTTTTTTCTTATCCCTTAGCTTTGTAAATCCTCCTCACATTTAATTGTATTAAACAACAACTATCGAAGTTTGCAAAATTTGTGTAATCTTATTTAAATTCACAGTTGAACTTAAGGTAAGTAACTTTGCTTCTATTTAATGAAACAAATCAAATTAACGAATTAAATATTCAGTTAACAGCATTTGTCTTTTACTAACCTAATTTTGATAAATCTTGTACTATCAACCTTAGCCAAAGTAAATGGGTACAATCCAAGAAACAACAATTAAAATACTTAATTACCCCTTAATTACCATGTTCGATCTGGCATCCATCTCTTCAAATGCATAAAATACTAATTTAATTATCATAAATTGCAACTTTGTCCCCCTCAGTACGTTTAGGCTAAGAAGACTGTCGTGAACCTTACCGAAAAGGAGAGAAGCCTTCCCTCGCACATACCTGCGGATGTAATTAACAGCAGTGAAAACCAGGATAGGAAATACATAGTTGCAGTGTGTCATATGCTGGCATGCTCAAACGCTGGTATCGGCCAAAAGGTCGTCGAAATACGAAAAACATGGCAACGAAGTCTGCGGGGCTTAAATCTTGGGACTTATTTTTCGACTTAGCACTATCTATTACTTCTGGTAATTTAATTGCGTTCTTGTTTCAATCTCGTGAGGTACTTTTTCAAAACTAGGGGTATGGATCAAGTCATTTGCTTAGTAAATAAATCAAAAGTCCAGACGGAATTCGGTATTAGTAACACACGCTGTGCGGTAAAAGCTAAGTTGCCAAGCTCACAAGACGAGGAAAGAATGTTTACCAGGGAATATTTACTGCTAGCAAACATTTTTACTAGTAATTCATGTTATTCATTAGAACGTGTTCAATTGAGACACGGACATCTGGTGAGATAAACTGTTGTCATTATAAATACCAATTTTATGCCTGTCAACATTCACTAATAATTCTATACAACAAAATAATAAGTTAGGCAAAAATGTATCATTAATTGAAGGCATACGCGCAACAGAATGATTTCTGCTAAATTTGTATGCTTTTGAAAATACATTATTTGTTACAAAGCTGTCATGTCATCCAATTATCTGAGGTCGATTCTCAATGCTAATAACACTTTCAGCTGATTCTTCTTGTTTTTATCGTAGATAAAGCCGATCTCAGTTATGTATGCTAGTCTTCTTTAGATGTGTGAAGACATCTACAATATTCCAGTCACTGTTTTCTAACATACTCGACAAAAAATGAGGTATCCTTTATTCACACATGCTTAATGTAAGACCATCAACCCCTTAAGGTTCTTTGGATTGCCATGCTTCTTGCAGTAGTCTATACCTCCTGATACTTAATACTTCCTCAAAGAGCTCGTCCTCCAAAAGTAAGTTAATTCTGTCTAATCTTTCTAGAGGATCATATAAATTCAATCTGAATTCTTCTGGAAAGTGGGGCAAAGTACAAACATAATTTGTACTGGAATTTAGGGAGTAAGATTCTTCCTTTTCATTTAATTCCTCTTCCATGCTTATGTTCGAAGACTCAATCCTTTCCTCTTCATCTTTTCTCTTAATATGGAACGGTAGGAAGTCTATTACCTTTCCCATAACAAAGTCAATAATCTCGTATTTATTTCTGGCGTTTGAAAGCTGATCTTTAACTAAAGTGAAAGCATCCATCATGATGGAGATAAACATATTGATCAAGATAAACGTCATCAGACAGATATAAACAACGAAAAATGCAGGACCAAGAGATCGGTGTCCAGCTTTAAATTCATAGAAATTAAATGAACCAAG
>JANTCA010001454.1:0-11993 GCA_024741275.1 Chironex yamaguchii
GATTTTAGCGCAATGTCGCAAATTTTCAAGGCGATTTTCAAGTTTTGTACCACAAAAAGATTGTTCAAATTTGTTTTTTAGTTCTTAAAACTTTATTCAAAGTCTTACGAATTGTTTTTTGTTCTAGATCAATTAGGTTTTTCCATATTATATAACAAATTGAGTTACAGTTTCTCAACTTTCGATTTTGATCATTTGATGTCAACTTCTTAGGATTTTCTGGTCAACTGGAAACTTACAGTTTTCCAATGATGAAGCTGGCCCAGCAAAGCAGGCCCTGCTCTCAAGGTTCAGCAACAGAGTAAAATGCTTTAAGAACCATACCTTGAATTAAGCTTACATTGTAGAATAATTTGCCTCAACTTTGTGAAGCAAAGTTCTCATTTATTTAAATTCTAACACCACAACACTTAAATACTAAAACAGCAACACCCCTGATTTCCAGAATAGCAGGACTAGATGTTGACATAACAATGATGAAGGGCCTGAGTAGGTTGCCTGTGAACCAATCAAATTAGTCCAACATTGACATGTGATCATGATCACTGCATCACGCTCCTGCTCTCCAGATTGAGCTCAGGTTGCTGATGCTATTACGAACTGGAATTATCTTGTAGAACTCGTACTATTCTTGATCAATTATGCTATTGTTATTCCACAATCTTGAGATCATGGCAATGTGTTCGTAAATCGATATGATGCACACTACAGAACACTGGTTCGCTAGTGCTGCTGATCTGACAAACTTGACGATATTAGAACTGTGGCATAGGCCAGCCGATGTTGTGGCTTTCCTCAGTTTAGACAATGGGGATGAGGCATAATCTGCACTCAGCTACATCATCATCGTCAATGAACACAGTAAAGTTATAATTGTGATCACTGGAGCTTCAAATGTGGGTCCTGCTCTGTGCCTTAAGTCAAGCAAGTCAATCAAGCTTCGAGACTTGTTTCACTCAGCTAAATAAGTGAATAAAATCTCTGTATCTGCTTTGTGTAGAAAATCATCATCAATCAAAACTATGTGAGTCATGAAACAATAGTTTCTGTTATCTCAAAATCATATTTTTGATCTGTCCAAGGATGCTGCATTCAGGTCAATAATTACCTCATAAGGTTGTCTCATATAATTTTGATGTAGCCCGTGTTGACACCTCAAAAAAACAACTTTTCTAGTCTTCTGTGAAACACTTTTGAGACCTTCAAAAAAGCATTAATTTTTCCTTTCCTGTGTAGTTCTCTAACAATTTACAGGCTAATGTTCTTTAGTAGGTAATTGCCACTCAGCATATAAATTGTACCTATATTAAACCATTAACGTAAATTATTTTCTACACCAAACCAAATATGATGATGATAAAGATAATGACAGTTGCAAATACAAAAGTCTTAACAAGCTCCACACAGGATTCCTTGTTGTTAATACCTATCCTTCCAATGCAGCTTTGATATCAAATTTAACCATTTAGAAGGTAGTGCAGATGAGATTTGGAATTGACTCTGATCTCTATACCATGTGGGGTATGACAGAGAGGTCCTGTGATGATATGGTGAGCATGATGGACGGCTTACACTTAAAGAGGTTGACATCCTATTTTTCACCAGAGTCAAGTACGAGTTGATATCAAAATTTTATCGTAAACAAATATGATAACAATGTTAGCTTATCATAAATTTACCATAATTTATCATGATGATGAAGGTTGAAGTGATCATCTTGATATTGATGATGTTGGTAGTGATGATGATGGTGGTAGTGATGATGGTGGTAGTGATGATGCTGGTAGTGATGATGTTGGTAGTTATGAAGACGATGGTAGTGATGATGGTGGTAGTGATGATGATGGTAGTGATGATGGTGGTAGTGACGATGTTGGTAGTGACGATGGTGGTAGTGATGATGGTGGTAGTGATGATGGTGGTAGCGATGATGGTGGTAGTGACGATGGTGGTAGTGATCATGTTGATATTGACGATGTTGGTAGTGATGATGTTGGTAGTGATGATGGTGGTAGTGATCATGTTGATATTGATGATGTTGGTAGTGATGATGATGTTGGTAGTGATGATGATGGTGGTAGTGATGATGGTGGTAGTGATGATGGTGGTAGTGATCATGTTGATATTGATGATGTTGATATTGATGATGATAGTGGTAGTGATGGTGGTGGTAGTGATGATGTTGATATTGATGATGTTGGTAGTGATGATGTTGGTAGCGATGATGGTGGTAGTGATCATGTTGATATTGATGATGTTGATATTGATGATGGTGGTAGTGATGATGGTGGTAGTGATGATGGTGGTACTGATGATGTTGATAGTGATGATGTTGGTAGTTATGAAGATGGTGGTAGTGATGATGGTGGTGGTAGTGATGATGGTGGTGGTAGTGATGATGGTGGTGGTAGTGATGATGTTGATAGTGATGATGTTGATAGTGATGATGTTGGTAGTTATGAAGATGGTGGTAGTGATGATGATGTTGATAGTGATGATGTTGGTAGTGATGATGATGTTGGTAGTGATGATGTGGGTAGTGATGATGATGGTGGTAGGGATGATGATCGTGGCAGTGATGATGTTGATAGTGATTAAGATTGTGGTAGTTATGATGAGGGTGGTAGTCATGATGATAGTGGTAGTGATGATGTTGGTAGTGATGAAGATGGTGGTAGTGATGATGTTGATAGTGATGATGTTGGTAGTGATGATGAAGGTGGTAGCGATGATGTTGGTAGTGATGATGGTGGAAGTGATGATGGTGGTAGTGATGATGTTGGTAGTGATGATGGTGGTAATGATGATGATGATGGTGGTGATGAAGATGGTGGTAGTTATGATGGTGGTAGTGATGATGTTGGTAGTGATGATGGTGGTAATGATGATGATGGTGGAAGTGATGATGATGTTGGTAGTGATGATGTTGGTAGTGATGATGGTGGTAATGATGATGATGGTGGTAATGATGATGATGGTGGTAGTGATGAAGATGGTGGTAGTGATGATGATGGTGGTAGTGATGATGACGGTGTTAGTGATGATGCTGATTATGATGATGGTAGTGAAGGTGATGCTGCTGATTATGATCATGATGACAATGAGAACTTCAACAGCATCCTGATTTAAGTATTACAATCTGAGTTATAATATCATAGTATGGTCGTTTTTAGGATTAAATCGCCATAATAGTATTTTCAGCCACTTATCTATCATTTAATCGTTGCCTCCTAGTGAGCATTACTTAATTGAAAGAATCAGAGGACCGCAACTAATTGACAACATTCTGAGTTCAAACGCAGTGATTGGTGGTCGCCGAGATCAAATTAATAATTCAGTCACTTTGTTGGCCTAATCTGTAGGATTATCCTGCATGTGGCTATCATTCAGTCGATATGATATATGATGCCAAAAGCACTAAGTTTCTAAGACAAAAAATCGTTTCTGTGTTTTCTACAAAATTTTACATACCTCCTTGTTTTATTTTCCTAAATGACTCTGGCGTCGCAGACCCAGACGAATGAATACTGCGTTCTGGCGTACTTGCTTCACTGCGATCAGCGTCTATGTTTTCTCCAAATCCATCTGTACCAAAATGATCAGTATTTAATAATTTCTGTAATGTTGGTCTCAACATGGCGAGACTCGTGAATTAAATTGAGTCAGCCTTAAGATCTTCTTTAATTATCAAATACCCTCTTTCATCTACGAATGCCAAAAATTTCACGACACAACCCCTGTAATTCCTGTTTACAAGAGAAATACCATTCCATTACCGATACTACTCGTGGTAACGGCATGGCAGCTCCATATTTAACCACATCAGCTTGTTATGACCTGAAATGGAATTCTAAAAAAAACGCAATAGCAACATTTGGATGACCTAATGATCAGCCTCGTATTCATTTAGCAGACGCAGACAAAAGCCACACCATCATAACAAAGATTTTGTGAATAAGCTCCCTGTGGTGTCTTTTGTATGATCAACGATAGCAAACAGCTGATGAAGCCAAATATTAATTGTATTTTACCCAGCTATTTATCAACTTCTCACATTCACAGGTGTAATCTCGACTTCTACAGACATGTTTTGCATAGAATAAAAAATGAGTTCACAACATGTGCTAAGATTGCCAACAGCAAGAATACATGAAATGTACTTCCTCTATAAACAATATCTAAATAAAAAAATGGCGAACCAAGATTATTGGACAAGGATTTTTACGTTGTTTTCCTTATTTTTCTGCCGATTTTTTGTCTTTCCTTATCATTATCGTCTCCTTTTCTTTTTTCCATCTCTTGCTTTTTTCCTTTTTCTCTCGTTTTTTTTTTACTTTCTGTCTTTTCTACCCTCGTTTTTCTTGCCTCCATTGCTCTTTTCTTTTCATTATTTGATTTTACTTTATTTGATTATTCGTTATTGTTTCTTTCCATTTTGTTTCAATCTTTTCTATTTCCTTTCCTTCCACTCTCATTTGCTTTATCTTTTGTATTTTCGTCATATTACTTTCTTTCCTTCATATTCTTTTCGGTCCTATTTCTTTCTTTGGTTTTTCCTTTTCTCGTTTTTCTTTCTTTCGCTTCATACATTCGTTTGTTAATTTTTAAGAGCATTCTAGCTCTTAATCTTACCGAATTTTCGTCTGTACATGCAGCTTTTATCAGTGAAATTGACAATTTGTTACATCTTTTAAAGAAGAAGACGTCCCATTTGCGAATTTTCGATCTACAAAGCTTTACAAAGCATGTGCAGAACATGTGCCTACGTAGTTTATCTAAATGAAAAATGCCTCTTTTATTAGTGGTAGTCGCGCGACAAATTCTGCAAATTGTATAAAATCGAAATGTTTCACTACCAAAAGCTATTTGAGCAATTTTGCGATAAAACCGGAAACACATGGGCAACTGCATTTTAGTAATTGCATAGGTCGCGCAAACCAGTTTACACAGATAAAAACGTGTTTTAGAAGTGTTTAGATTAACATGTACACTTTCGTATCTCTTTGCTCTTCATAATCCATCACCATCCACACATTTCGTGAGCTGCCTTACCCCTTCCTACTCCGTCCATCTTTCGTCTTTGTCTGTGATGTTCCTTATCTTGCTCTCTTTCTTCTTTCTCAGTTGCTCCTTCTCCAAAAACGTTTGGATATTTATTCTGTCATGATACTAATTGCAGCTGCGTATGATTTTTAAAAGTCAAAACCATTCGTTTAGGTAGAAAACGATTTATCCACGAAATTTCGATCTTTAAGGTCTCTGTAATTCAATATACTGTCGGGTGTATGGTAAAGCGGAATTTAAAGAGATGGAGATTTTATCAAGACGAAAAGGCAGAAGTTAGAATAAGACGGGTGCTCAAAAATCTTTCGGTTTCGTAAACATATTCCTCATGCATCTTTGGAAAATGATCATACCCGAATATAAATGCTTACAATGTTTAATTACAAGATTCTTCATTATTCTTATCAAATTAATTTCTTGAAAAGTCATCGCGCATTGTGGACTGTTGCTCCTTTTGGAGATTAAAGAATGTTATCAGCAATATCTCTTATAGTTTATAAAACTCCCTAAAGTATTTCACAAAGGTATCTTATCACCGGCATAAATTGCAACTTTTTATCGCTATAATCTACTTCGAAACTAGTGTGGTATTTATGAGCAAAACACGGGTTTGTGTAAATCAGGGTTTGTCATGAAACAATTTTATTTAAGAATAGATAGGCTGGGGGTAGCAAAAGAAAGAACAGGTTGCGAAAATATTAAAAAATCTTTAATCATTGATAGACAGAATAATAAGCCTTGTCACATTTTAGCGATATTGCAACTGGAGTTTTCTCATATGCATGGCCAAGAAATTTACAGACTAACGGCATAAAAAGACGTATTGATGTACCACAAGTGGCTTGCATGAGAACATACCTTTTTTTTTCTTTGCAAACTTTGCTTGACCACTTAAGCTTGTCTTTAACAGGCATACCTTATCAACATCGGTAGTTTTAGCACTACTGGATCAAAAGGGGTAAGCATAAGTGATAATAAAACTACAATTCATTGAAAAGATGCAAAGAAAAATCGTGTTCTGCTTTTAATTGAAACCTGAGGCCACTTACGTTATCTGGTTGATATATTTCATTATGCTCATGTTTGACATCTTGATCTTAATCATAACAAGAATATCAATAAATAAAGCGCTGCTTTTAAAGATCTCACTTACATGCTTACATATTTACTTGTTTACTTTCTTCCTTATTTACGTTCTTGCTTACTTATTTGTTGTTTATGTTCTTGCTTACTTACTTACTTGTTTACTTTCTTGCTTATTTACATATTTACATTCTTGCTTACTTATTTTCTTGTTTACTTTCTTATTTATTTACGTTCTTGCTTACTTATTTGCTTGTTTATGTTCTTGCTTACTTACTTCCTTGTTTACTTATCTACGTTTTTACTTACTTAGTCACTTATTCATTTATTGAACCTCATTTATGAAGTTTTTTATATAAGCTCACCAAAAAGGTGTAAGCTCATGGGCTTATACATCAGGGTTTACGGTATTCTAACCAATTCACTATATCGTTTTTGTGCAGTTAAAGTTGTTTAACACAGAATAAGATATTATGAAATCTGAAACCCGTCAAATTTGTGTTAACTGACTTGTTTAGATTCTTTATTTTTAATTATATTTTTTTTAATTTGAAAATGGCAAAACAAGGCAAATAGTGTACAGCTATGCTTTTGATACTTCTTTAGTACACGTAAAAAATTATATATCATGTACTGAGTACAGGAAATCGATGAATGGTCTATGGCTAATCACATCAGTGAGATAATGGTCGTTTCTGAAGACATGACCACACTTTGTAATGTCTTGATTTTAAAAGCAATGAACATTGATATCTTTCTTTTCAATGTGTGCTTCGTATGTGGATATAGGTCTTTATTTTTGTTTGCCCAATCCTTAAAATGCGCATAACAAATGAGATGTTAGGGAGGATACCTACTATATTTTCAGAACAAGCCAACGTTTTACTGAAGAAGATTTCGAACTATTAGAACTCAAGGTACTCAAAAAGTGATTGCAAATATCATCTTTGTCAACTACAGAAAATGATAACACGATGATTAAAATAATTACAAGGGCACATAAAATGAGCGTTACCTTGAAATATTTTGAATCATGAAACGCTTGAGAAGAGTATTTTTGTGGAACCGAAGTAATTATCTGACTAATTAATTAACAAGAAGAAAGTTTGATACCTTACGATGAAGAGGAAACAAGGAAAGTGTGGACAACGTGAATTTGCTGTAATTTTCTTTTATTCATCATCGGAACAAATATCTCCGATTGAGTTTCTTCTAAATCATCTCGTGCATCTCCTTTATTTCTTGTCTGATAAAATGAAAATCAATTCAAAACAACGGTCGCAAATTTGCGCGCTCTTTTTTGCTGTTTCTTGATTGGCTGGCTTAACAAAGACGCTTGGCGGCTATTGGCAGACAGAACAATTTATTGTTTGTCATTGTCTAATTTTTATCCCAAAGGGCACAATGCCAAAAGTGCTTGACCACAAAATTAAACAAATTATGGGTCTTTTCATGCAAATATTACGAAAAGAAATTTCAATTAACATCCACGTACAATATAAAAATAGCTACTGCGACAGAAATGACAACAGGAAAAGTTACATGCAATTAGTAAATGAATTATCTGTGAGGTGGGAACTCGAAGTTTTAAAGCTTAAAATATTTCAATGCATCGAATTTGTTGTCACCGTTATATAGTACAAAGTCAATATGAACGCGACAAAGGCTACGTGTAGTGAACCTATAGATCAATACGCCTTTTAAAGCAACTAATTAGTGGGTGTCTTCCTTAATTGAATAACATGTTGTCAATTTGCGTCGCCAATATCGAGCCTTGAGAGTAAAGGCTATGTCATTCAGACCACCTAGAACAAGTTGCAGTCTAAGAAAGCGTGTAGTAAAGAAACTTTGTTTATCGTAGTACGTGCTAATCACAGCACATTCTCTGGGTACAATAAGTACACTGATGCCTGTAAGTTATGTAACTTATCAAGCAATTGTCAAGTCCTGATTTCTCTCTCACGTCAAACGTACTAAAGTCTTTTGTTAGTAACACATAAATCTCGTTACAACCTCAACTTCTCACTGCACTAGCTCCTCTGTAAATAACATAAATTATGCAGTCGAAGTTAAATCCAGGGAGGAACTCCTCAAGTCAATACCAGCTCGTTTATGAGAAGTATATAGATTATTTCTGATTAAAATTTAATTGCATTGTATTCTTTGCAAAACATAACAATTGACATAGCTCATGAGGTGAAGGAACACCAGCCAGTCTCTCACGTATCATGTAATACCTCATCACTAAAATATGTTTTATTTATGGCGTTAGAAACATGAAACAGAAAAACAAATCCTGTTACCCTCCCTTGACAGTTTTCAATATATGAAGATCAAATGAACCCAGTAGGAGCAAATTGAGCTAGAATGCACAAAAGAAAACAGTCTTTGTCAAGTTTTAATCACGAAAACTTGGTTGCCTTGTTGTTGGCCTGTAACCACATACCGAGGACCGATATCCTCGGCACCAGCAGGCTGCCACATCAGATGACTGACTCAATACCTTGATGGTGCTACCTCATTTTGATGGTGTAAGCCATCTGGCTCAGGAAACCGTCAAGAACTGTCTTTACTCTGTGTGGAGCAGGCAATATAGCAAACAAGCATCTATAGAGTTCATTTCAGACATTGTAAACAAACTAAGAGTGACTTGTAATCATGTTCGCCCAGTGAACAAATTTACGAAATATCCTGTCAGTGATTCTCAGCAGGGGAATCAAATGACTTGCAATTTGGGAGATATGGTTCTATTTTCACGTATTTGATAATGATAATGATGATTGATGATGATTATGATAGTGATGATGATGACCGTCATGATGACGTTAATCATTATAATCATAACTGATGATTAGAGCCATTACGATGACGATGGCGATTGGTTAATGATGATGATAAATGATTACTATTTATAATGATTATTATTTATGATGATTATGATAATAATTGATGATGATGATAATGCTGATTAATGAGCAATATCGAGCATAAGTGATTCCCACACCAAGATTTCGTAATTCGTAATACGGACGTGCGTTTTTATGAGAGTGGCCTCTCGTTGTTTCCTTTCACCAATCTTCCTTCTCTTGCCGTGTCAGGGATCGAACTCGCACACTTTGCAAAATTTTTGACATGTTCACTTCTCAAGTCTTTTTAGGAGAGTATTACTAATTACACATAGCTTATATCTAATAACAAAGTTCTTAAATCTATAAGAAATTCAATTTCTTTTGAGAGTGAACCACTTCTAATTTCTTCTCAACGATGTTTCGTTCATTGTGGTATCAGGGACTGGAAATCCCAACCTTTGACTTGCAGGAACTTCTACTAGACACAATACGTTGCCTCGAAAGCTTAGTAAATGATTTTGTCTTCAATCGTGGGTCTTATCGAGCCTATCCATTCATTTTACGATGTATTATTTCTCGTTATGGGTGGCTTTGAGATAATTACTTTGTAGCGACCTTCTTTCAACCCTTGTATGCATGAGAGAGCAAGGTAACTACGAGATTACGGTGTTCAACCTTCAAGCGTCTTATTTTCTTCACAATTTTGGCTTATCTCTTTTAAGTTTATTTACCGGATCTCCAGGTACGTGAGCTATTGGGTATAAGACACGATGCTGCTTCTTTAATGCTGCTTGCGTACTGGAAAACTTCGTTATTCACTTCAAGTGAGGGATGCATTGTTACCCAGCAGGTCAACTGAGCTTCTGTTTATGTCTTGATAAGATTTCTCACCGGGGAAACAAGTTGTTTTATCAAGTAATTCCATCGAAAACAAACGACAGAGCGTAAACACTGAATATCTAGAATTTCTGTACACAATAAACCCGAGCACTTCCTCTAATCGGTTTATTAAATGAAAACAAACGTACTGCCCAACACAAGCTGAAGATTTTCCTTTTGCAGACAGGTTTTGTTCATCAGTACAGTAAGTAGATCAGCCTTATTTTTTGACGAGCATGTACAAAAGACTTTGTGTCTAAAATCCTTGATCCTAATAATATTGTCCTTATCCTGATAACAGCCAAGGAGATCTTACGAAAAGACATCTTGTACTGCATCAGGTCAGACATGTTTTTCGTGTCATTCTGAGCAAAATCTGTTTATTGGTCTCTGAAATCCTTTATTCTTGTCTTTTGCAGATCAGTCCTTGAGCTCAAAATGAAACCAAAAGCAGAGGAAATGGAGCAGTCAGTTTCTCAGTGTAATGGACGAGGTAAGTTAAAAGGATTATATTTTAAATATATGAGATGATAACGAGTCTTCAATTATAAGTATACATTATATACTTGCATAAATATTTTATATACATATACACATAGTTTAGGGGCAATCTCAGGACAAATTAAAGCACGCTGCGAATGTGAGAATCGCTTAGGCTTGAAGAACATTTAGCACTATCATAAAACTTAAATTTGTGTTGAAACAGGCTGTTAATGAAAATATAATAGATACGGACACTCAATAAGAAGGAATTAAGATGCAATTGAGTATAAATTGAAAATTACAATGTAAAAACTAATTTTTCCTACTTTTTAAACCGTCCTATTTTAATGCCCATACCATGCTTTTCATATTGCTACCCAATGAGGTATTTTTGACTTGAATGTTACGTTTCAGTTCTCAGTAGGTCAGTGATATGATAAATGTCTTACTAATTTCACCTTATCTGTTATGAAAATGATGGATAAAACCACATGAAGATAATCATGGCAGTTTGTTGTGAACGGGTGTCTCCTTTGACTGAAATCAGGCAGACATTATCCTCTTTTGACTTTATTGCTTAGCAGCGACTTGCCATGAGCTGGCAATGACGTCACCGAATGACGTACGTCTTTGGTATCCTGTTATGCATTAAAAAGGCGGAGAAAATAGATTAACTCAACATTGTGCATTTTTGAAGTATCGCAGGATTTTACCAAGGTATAACCACTGGATTAGCTAGGCCAAATCATTGATTAATTTTTATTCAAATAGTTAACAGAGACGGTGGAAAAGATTGGCATGTTACTGCACGTAGAGTGTGGATGCGTTAATGGGTGGATGCGTTAATGGGTGGATGCGTCAATGGGTGGTGGTTTGGTAGTGCTCCGTAACGCCACCTGGATCCAAGAATTAGTTGAAGGATACTTTATCTTAGTTCCTCCTGCCCACCCTTATCCTGTCCTAGTTTCTCTTCGACAAATCCCCATGTGATTCAATTTTTTCCTGGGGTGGTTGTCTTGGCAGGAGAGGAACTTGGTTTACAGTTGCGGTTTCTTGGCATGCCAATGCAATGCCAATGCAACTGCAGTGCCGCTCATGCCTTTTTGGATCCATGAAATCTCCTTACGGATCATGCTACTGTTGGCATTAGAACATGATTTTGCATCGGTTAAAACAAAGCTGAGATTAACTCAACATAGTGCATTTTTTCAGCATCGCAAGCATTTTTAAAAGGTCTATCTAGATTTCTATATCAAAATTCACTTTGTTTTGCAGTTGAAAAATATGCTCTTAATTCAAGATATTTGTGTTTTAGTAAGTTCAGAGATTAGGTATTTCAGTATTTTGCTGATAAAATGTAAAGTTGTTAAAGCAGACTAAGCTACATTAGGGAAATAACTTCGTTCACGGAATAGTTTTAGGATTAAACTCTTCTCATGAAGTATATATTAGGTGGGCACTTATTATTATTATTATTATTATTATTAATATTATTATTATTAATATTATTATGAATATATTAATATATTAATATATTAATTATTATATTAATATATTAATGAATATAAGCAGAGTAAATATCGAGAATTAAAAAGAGATTTAATCAATCAGGAAGTGTCATTCAAATTACTACTA
>JANTCA010001455.1:0-11992 GCA_024741275.1 Chironex yamaguchii
AAGTGAAAAAACGAACTCTTTCTGCCTACAGAGTACTGGTTTTGTTGTTTTAATGTAGACAGACTCCAGTACACTTAAGATGAAAGGACGATCTAACTGTGCCAATTATGCGAAAATTGTCGTCCTTTTACATTTTGGCGCATTCAAAATTTTCGCTTTGCAAGCGCGAGATGGCTGATCTTTAGGAGGAGCTGATGCTTGGCGTACAGTGGCCGAAACATGTGGTTTAATGTGTCACTCAATCTTTAAAAAGTCAGATCTACATATCGAGCTTCACATCGACACAGAAATTAATGTGCTATTAGACTTTTCTTGAGTACACAATCCTTGTGAATGGACGGCAAGATCTTCATAGTCGTAAAAACAATTCTGGGATTGGCAGTAAGAGACACACTTCACTACAGCTTTTTCGAAGTGTATTTCAATCTCTACAGATCTAATCATTGCCTGACCAAGCAAGTTTTAAGTATACAGGACGTTTTTTAGGGTCAAACGGTTTTCCTACTGAAAAATTAGTGAAACTTAAAAGCCCAGAAACAACATCTGGAACAATCTTTCTGTGGTACAAAACTTGAAAATCACCTTGAAAACTTGCGACATTCCCCTGAAAACAAACTTGAAAGCTTTTATCGTCTGACACTCTTCATAGTATGAAAGAGTTCGTTTTTTCACTTGGACTCTTCCAATAATGCTTTGTTTCTTCATTTTCTCTTTCTTTGTTTTCTTTCTTGTCTAGGATTGGCTAGTTTCGATACATGTATTGGTAGAAATAGGTTGCCATATGCATTCTACCTTTCTGACGTTTCATACTCTGAAGAGTGTCAGACAAAAAAGCTTGTAAGTATGTTTTTAGCGCAATGTCCCAAATTTTAAAGGCGATTTTCAAGTTTGTACCACAAAAAATTGTTCAAATGTTTCTAATTTGCTGGTTTTATGGAAAAGCTGTCATATATCTATACTTTCCTTTCTGACGAATCACGCTCTGAATTCAGAGTGTCAGACGAAAAAAGTATGTTTTTAGAGTAACGACGCAAATTTTCAAGGCAATTTTTAAGTTTGGTAACGCAAAAAGAATTATAACATTACTTCTGTTATGTTCTGTGGCTGCATTTCGTCTTGCACCAAACGTCCTCAGTGCATGCGTACACTGAATCTTTCATACTAGTAAGAATACCAAGTGCTCAACGTATGTCCAAAAAGTGGCATTCGCTAATATTTTACTTTTTATTTTGATGTTTGCATATCCCATACACAGCAGATTATTGAAACGTAAAAACAACTATTGTTTCTTCCATCGCGTTTTTGTGTTTTTGCATTAATTGGGACATGATGTCACTCATGGGGATAATAACTTCATGGAGCTTATTTCTTAACCTAACAATTACATAGTTAGTTAATTGCGCAATGTGGAATATGGGCAACAAAGATTTTGCTGCGATATGCCTAGACTACACGGGGTTACTAAAGTGCCCCACGAGGCATGTGGTAGTAAGAAAGTGTAAATTACCCTTGAAGGTACAAAAAAGGACCTACATAATTTTGATAACTAACTATATAATTGTATTAGTTAACAATAACTTACGAGGAATGAGCCTCGTGCCACATGCTTGATGGAAAATTATAAAAAATTATAATAACATTCTTAGTCACCTTTAGCTCATTCACCATGAAAATCTGAATTTTGCTAGCTGCTAATTATTCCTCACAAACAAAGCAAAATGTGCTTATGTACATCATCCAAGGATTAAAATATTCCTTGTAAATTCAAGACAGGTAAGTCGTTATCTCTTTAAAAGTGAAACTCTTATCCTTCCCTTTATATAATGGTTTTTTTGTTGTTAATTCGTTCTAATCAGTGTTTGGGTCGCTTCACCTTTTCCTAATTCATGGCACATACCATAACTAATTAGGTTTACTGGCTACTTTAAGGTTATCAGGAACAATCAATCAGGCTTAGCGATAGATATAGCTGCATGAAGCAATCAACCGCATCACATTAGTGCCAAGAGAGACACGGCCAGTGTGCAAACAAGTCGAATCCTTGCAACTGTCATCTCATGGTACGTTGTTTTGCATTTCAATTTCTGCTTCGAGTAAAGTATTTAAGATAACTGTTATTAAAAGCATTTTAACTTCAGTATTTTTGTTTATTCAGAGTTATAGCGAACTAGAGTTATAGCGATTATTTTACCAAGTTGCGAACCAGAGTCTCGAAATTGCAAATGCGATCCGTCTTCTGCTATGCTTAACAGCTCAATGGCAGTGATCGATAGGTTCTTTGACATTCAAACTCAATCACTCGAAGGTTAGATTTTTTCCCTCTAATGGTGTCCTTACCTACAAGAAGCATACAAAATTTAAGGGAAAAGATGAATTGTAGTGTTACACCACTGAGATTTGAACTAGAAAGCAAATCTAATGCCAATCCTGCTGAAGTTAACAGCTCGATAAAATGGCCAACATTTCAAATGGTGCAATTGGGCACCTATATTTTGGCGACGATAAGTATAAGAGGTATATATTTTGTATTTATAAGATCTGCATTTATTGTGGTATTACAAGTGCAAGATAGATAAAGACACGGTTTTGTGTAAATGGCAGAAACTAAGTTAGAAAAAGACAAAAAATAAGTTAGAATAGTTGACTCCCTGAGCTTACACCAAAGTCTTGCGACTGAACAATAACGCTTTCTATGCGGATGTAAACGCCTAAACAGAAATAACAAAGAATTTTTTGGCTTTTAATTCGTAGTTAAATAGCTGCTTGTCAAGCGGTATGTTTTGGTACGTTCAAGGTATCCATTAACAAGTTCAAGACAGAGATTTGCAACGTAGACTTATGCAAAGGCCGTTTTCCACTTAAGCGAATTTTTCAACGAATTCGTCAGTGATTGAATTGTCTTCTATTCTCTCTAGGCATGGGAGAATTCGCTAGCGAAATGTGTAAGTTGAAAACAGTTCTACGCAGCGAATTCGTCAGTGATTAGAATGCCTTTTGTTCTCCCTAGAAATGGGCGAATTTGCTTCTTGCCGCTGACGAATTCGCTCGAGGTTCTCTAAAGTGTAAACCAGCCTCAATGTAGTTGCTTCGAAGCAGGCTCTCACGTCATCGAAAACAGATCATCCATCTATTGAGCCTCAGTGGAAACAGAAAGATTTTGATAAATCTCTTATAGTACAGTTTTGCGTCTTTTATATTTTATACTTTATTCTAATCGAAGCTTTGTTTTAGTGAAGACAGGATTTCTTGAAATGCTAAGGGTCTCTTACAAATGAGCTCACACATGAAGATTAACACATGCGTATGCATGAATTACATTTGCTTAAATTAAAGTAAATAAATTTATCAAATGAAAGGCCTGTTTTATGGCTTTGTAGATTGAAAACACGTGAGTAGATCGTTTTTTAGTGACGCAGTCATCAAACCTTGACATTAATTTTGAAAAACAACATCTTAGTAGTGGCCAAAGCATTCTGCCCGAAAGCAGACAGTTGTGGGTTTGGTAACCGCTTGGAGCATATTGTTTGTTTGTCAAAATTTCTCCAAATTCACTTTTAATCCATGCACTAATAGAACATTCTCAATTCATATACCAGAAAAATGTTGCTGTTCTGTCCTCTATCCGATAGTTATGTTTCAGTTGTCATACAATAGGAGTCGTCATGTTCTGATTGTTATCTAAATGCGCGCAGCAGAGTTTAGGAAATAACTGTTTTTGAATAAGAGCGACAAATAAACTGAAATAGAATTATAGGCTAGAGTGATCACAGGAAGAAAAACACACAATGCCTTTTTGCTCATACCGTAGCACAAGGCTGGTCAAGCTCGTAAGTGGGTTAAGCTTTGTTTATATGGAGAAAATGGCGCCAACTACCGGGGGCTGTTTCTCGGCGAGGCTATTTTCAGTTTCTATTTATACGAGAGCCAACTCCCCTTGGCAATTCGAATTTGGCGCCAAATTTGACAGGAAAATAATGGTCTGCGCTTGCGCACTGTCTGCAATGTTATGTCGGTGAAGTAAGGTTATTCTTGTTTGTGTTTATACGAGAACAAAATAGTCTCACCAAGCCAATATATCGGCTCACTCAGGAGATATCGGCAGTCAAAGATAACTTGGTTTGGGTGAAACTATTAGCGATACTCATGTAAACGCAAAATAAGAATGACATTAGTTTGTATAAGATACCTATGTCTCAGCTTGGAAAGTAACCCCGAGCTATTTTCTACGTATAAACAGAGCCTAAGTTGTCGTGTTTAAGTTTCGCTTAGCTACAGCATACTATACACAGTATAAAAAGAAAGTAACTGGCTTCGTTATTTCAGTAAAGCAGCTTGACTCTTAGTCTACCTCGGATCATATTGATGCCATCCTTAATAATTCTTAAAGCACTCCTTAGTTATACTGTGTAGTACAAACATTCATAAGTAAGATTTCTGGTCTTGGAACAAACTGGTTTCGTAGCCTGTATTGGAAAGTTAAAGTCACAAATTCCCTTATTTTAGTCAAGAGACTTTACACCAAATCTCTTTGGAAGTAACCTTGGCCTGACACTGTGTTACATCAAGTGCTTAGCTTATCAAAAGATAAACAAGCCTGGAGAACAAAATGTTGTTCCACATTATTTCATTGTCAATTTTCCTCCCGCCCTTCTTTTTCAAACGCTTGCGGTGCAAGTTTTTGACATCGCTACTATTTGCACAACTTGCGCCCACAATCATACTGTGACTACTGTAGACTTAAACTCTATGAAAGAGACAACATTATCCGAAATTTGGTACACTTGGGCTAGTGTGTAACCATGTTAATATAAAATTTGTAACTTTTGAAAAAGATATCTGTTGATTGTCGAATTGCAAGGCAAGATGCAGTTAGTCGTGTATCCGAGAAGTAGGAGCTTTGTCGGTTGGGTGTTCACATTTGTCGTACCACACTTATCGTATGTATCATTTGCTATGAAAATAGGGAACTTCCTGAACAATGATCATTTCTATTCACATTTGTTGTGAGGTTAGGACAAGAATATTTCAAATAGAAATGGTTTCCATGTAAACAGGCAAGTCGGCGATGTTGCGCTAAACTTGTACCTATTCGCAAGACTCAGAAAAATGCCTACAGAGTACTGGCAGAAAGAGTTCGTTTTTTCACTTAGACTCCTCCAATAATGTTTTGTTTCTTCATTTTCTCTTTGTTTTTTCTTTTCGTGTTTATGACTGGCTAGTTTTTATACATGTTTCGTTTAAAAAGGTTGCCATTTACATATACTATCCTTTCTGACGATTCATACTTTGAAGAGTGTCAGACGAAAAAAAGTTTTCAAATCTGTTTCTAGCGCAATGTCGCAAACTTTCAGGGTGATTTTCAAGTTTTGTACAACAAAAAGATTGTTCAATGGTATTTTGTGGTGAAGGATTGGAACTCGCAACCGCTGGCTTGCTAGATCGTCGTCTTATCCACTATAGCCACAGAGAAGCTAGCTTCTCTGTGACTATAGCACAGCGTCTCAATGACTACATTGTCTAATCAAAGTCAGTAACTTTAATCCAAACTGTATTCCCTTCCTAAGTTCCCTTAACCAATCACAAAGTTATGGATTATTTGGATAATGTTGTCACTTTCATAGAGATTAAGACCTTACACTACGTAAGCGGAAGTTAGTACTGATTTGTTAGTGCTGGATGCTCTTAGTTAGTTGGTATCAATGTGTACCAAAGGCTCACTATAAAATCATAAGATTGTGACCGTTTTATGACCTTTGACTTATGCCCTTATGACTTGTCTTTAGATAAAAGTCAAATTGTTGCTATTGTGAGAAACAAGTCATACGTCCGGGGTCGTATTACAAGGTCGACAATGGCTTTCGCTCAACGAGTTTAGTTTATCTGGTGCTCTTGCGCCATGTAGGGAAGATTATCCCCGTTCTACGTATCCTTAACCAATCACAAACTTGTTATATCTTTTGTCATATTGATCCAACCACAATCCCTGTCTTTGCCCGTCACGCAGTGCACGATGGGAAGAGATATAAAAGAAAAGGTGGGGCTTCATGAAAACACTGTTTTCCCCGAGGTGGAACCACAATAGTACACTCCGTGACCAACAAACGTACGCACGAACCAGCAGATACTCTTCAGTGGGTGACACTGGTAGGCAACAATAGTAAAAATCCTAACTATGAAGAACAGAGGTTACATCATAAGCTTTTCGTCACAACGATCCTGCAATTATCTTTTTAATTAATTTCAAAGTTCATCTTGTTTTCGGTTGATAAGCGGTTAGGAAGGTTTACTAGAACATTGACGTATTTCATTAGCTTTTTAACGCTTTCGGTGTAATCAACTTAAACGGACTTAAGAAATGCATTATTAAAGGATTCGGTATTCTGTACAGAATTTGAAAGCTTTGGTTATTGTCGAGGTGGTTACAGCTCAGTAGGGGGTACAGAGAACTTAGAGAAGGCTACTCTTCACGGTATGTTTGCTCACAGAATTATACAGTTTGATTTTGATATTGTACACTGTATGTAACAATATACTATCTACCTCTTATTTTGTATAAATAAGACCATGTGGGTTAGAAAATTAACGACTGCATCGGTTTATTTTTCAAAGGAATTGTAAAGCTACAACATTAACATTTTGTTGGTTATAACCAGCCATACGACACTATTATTGCCACTATATATCACCACCTGTTACCTTAATTTTTTGAAAGCGTCAAAGTATTCCTCTCTCATCTATTCAATTCCAATGGTCAAATTCTGTAATTAGGTAACTATGTCTGTCTTTCTGTCTGTCTCTCTGTCTGTATTTCCAAATGTGTGTCTGTTGGCATATACAAACACGCTCTTCTATCATCAGTCTATAATGCTATATTCATTTGTGTTAGGAATGAAGCAGCTAACACATATTGCTATAAAAAGATGAGACAAGATACGATCGTTAATGAACATGAAGTAGCGATAATTTTGTTCATCCTCGAAATGTTAAGATGTAAAATCTAAGAGGAATGAGAGCAGAATTGTTCAGTAGATTGATTGTCTGATGAAAATGTTCAAAAGCTTGTTGATTCGAAGTCCAGCCGAGTCCAAGCAATTCAACTATCCTTGGACCATTAAAAAGTGAATATATAAATTGAACATAGCAGTAACATGTAAAGTTCACACTCACTTTCGCATTTTTGTGGTTGTCGATAGGTGCGGTCAATGTGTGATGTGATGTGATGTGAAGAAAGAACACAAGGACGCCAGCGAGGGGGGCGTAGGGAGCAAGCGCTCCTCCTACCTTTTCTTAAGAGGGGCAAGGAGGACAAAAGTGCCCGTTTAAAAACAGTTGAAGGCAATTTAAGTTGCAACGTGATGTTATAGTCGCTTCTTTCTTTCTTGATGATACAAATGACTTGAAATCGCGAGTTCCAAATAAGCATTACACGATTTGGAATGAGGACACATGGAGAAATAGCCAAAAAATGTCAAATATTAACACGATCAGCCTTCATTGAAAATTTTTGACAATTTTAAGCCAATTTAAATGGTGTGGCCACTAAAATTTTTCCAGGGGAGTACCCCTGGAGCATCCAGTTTTATGTTCCACTTGCCTCGCTTTCGGTCTCGATTGCCCATTCATTCCTAGCCGTCCCTTGCCCGACAAGCACCCCGGCGTTTCCAAAGAAGCATGGGACTACTTGAAGTGACGGAATTATCAAATCGTGACTAAAATTCACCTCTGTGAAATAACATCCTGGCAGCTGAGTTGTCAGAGCATTTGCGCAGTAAGTCGAATGTCGCGGTTTCAGCCCCCGCCCTGGATTTACGATTTTTTTTTTCTCAGAATAACAACTCAAACGGTCACAACTAAAGGTCATACAACTGGCACACACTCACCTGTCAAAGCCCTAGTTACCTAAGAAGTCAATTTTGCTCCCCACTCTCTCAATCTCGCTCCCCACTTTTTGAGAAAAGACAGTAGGGAAGCTTCCTGTCTTAAGTCCTCCTCCCCTGTCTGTTACTAGAAAGATATTGAATTTAAGGCCTAGAATTTAACGTTAGAATGTAAAACTTTGAACTACATTAAGCTCGGTGGAGAATCCCATGCACCAATTCATGATCAAAGTAGAAATGGTAACTGCGGTTGAGCAAAGGAGTGAGTCTTAACAGGAGTTTCTGGAACAAGTATTTAACTCGTATCTTTGTGTTCTATACTCTCGTGTATCCACCACATTTTATACTTATTGCTCCCCCCACCCCCACCCCCAATTGACCTCCAAATTTCTAAGGATTCGATCGTACGTTCAACACTGTTGTTGCCAATGATTTGAACGCCCGAAGGGCTAGATGTCTGACTCGTTTCAAAAAGAATAGACATGGTGAAGCTAATCGGTGGCCATTTTGAAAAGAGATCAAATTTGAACAATCTTCTTTGGTGCACAACTTGAAAGTCGTCTTCAAAATTTGCGACATTGCGCTGAAAACATACTTAAAAGCTTTTTTCGTCTGACACCCTTCAGAGCATGAATCATCAGAAAGGCAAGTATAGGTTCATGAAAACCATTATATACGAAACCTTAATGAAACGATTAATATATGTGCCTATGCCACGTACAGGGGAAAGGTTGAACAGCCTTCTATCCGAGAGGGGATCTTTGTTGAGTTCATGGAATATGCCACTAGAGGTGTTGTTGAAGAATTCAGTTTTAACAATACAAAGTATCGACTAAAGGGACAGTGTGGCAATGGTTCCGACTTTGGCAGATAGTTTTGTCGGCTTTCACGAGGAGGGTACTCTAAAAGAAAACAACCAAAAGTTGTCTGTTTATTTTCGCTATGTTGATGACACTTTCGCCATCTTTAAAACAGAGCTGGAATGCGGCAGTTTTTTCCCAAAAAATTAACCAGTTACATCCAGCTCTCAAATTTACGGTTGAAAAAGAACAAGACTGTTTATTACCATTTCTTGATCAATCCATAAATTGTTTTCACGACTAGGCAGATCTTGCCATCCATTCGCAATGATTGTGTACGTACCACACAAAAGGCTTAGTAGTATATGAATTTTTGTGCCGATGTGAAGCTCGGTATGTAGGTCGCACTTCTCAAAGATTAGGTGACACGATCAAACAACATGTTACAGCCACTGTACGCCAAGCATCAATTCCTTCTAGAGAACATCCATCTCGCGCTTGCAAAGCGAAAATGACTGCCAAAACATGCGCTTCTGCAATAAGCCAACATTAACTAGAAAATTCAGAATGCTCCAAAATGTATAAGGGCGAGAATTTTCGGATAATTGGCACTGCTAGATCGTCCTTTCATCTAAGTGTATTGGAGTCTGTCTACATTGAAACATGAAAACCAGTACTCTGTAGGCAAAAAGAGTTCGTTTTTTCACTTGGACTCTTCCAATAATGTTCTGTTTCTTCCTTTTTGCTATGTTTTTTCCTTTCTTGTTTATGATTGGCTAGTTTTGATACATCTGTCATATAAAAATGGTTGCCATATATATATTTCCTTTCTGACGATTCATACTCTAAGAGTGTCAAGACGAGAAAAAAGCATTAAAGTATGTTTTCAGCGCCATGTCGCAAATTGTCAAGACGAAATTCAAGCTTATTATCATTCTAAAATCAAATAATAATCTTACTTACAAAAGTGGCAACGATGTGCTTTAGAAGGAAATTTGAGCTTGATTTAAACACTTCTACAGAAGCACAAATCCACTTCAACCTTAAACTTAAGATTTTTAACATCTTTTGGGGCACTTCATAAAATAGCGATAGTAGTAATATCGTTCTAGAAGTGTCTTCAGTGATTTTGTGCAACTATGACATCTAGTCTAGGGCGTGCACGTCATTGGCGATTGCTTGAACTATAACGAAAAGGCAAAAGTGCCACATTGCGTTTTAGAATATAAAGAGTTAGCTAAGAACGTATGTTTGAATTGAGGGCGAGCTTCTTGGTTTTGTTTTCCTTGGAAATATTTGTCTTTAAAGATCAAAATGTGGTATAAGTCATAAAAAAGTGACAGAAGAATTCCACTCTGAGTAGCTGAACACTTACTGCATCAGAATTTAGTTAAGCACTCATTTCGAATATATTTAGTCATTATGCAATGATAAGACAGGGCTGACTCCTTCTTTTCTCTCTTCTGACGCAAATAAGAAGCTTGTTGAGGTTAAGAATGTCAACTTCTCGTTTGAAGCTGGCAAATGACATAACAACATGCTAAGGTTATAAAGAGTTCATTGCAACATGCAATGATAAAGGCACGGAAATCTAAAAGTCCTCCGGCAACCAATATTTAAGTCTCAGGTAACTGCTAAGATTTAAATAGAATGTGTTATACAATAGAGAACATGTTTGTGTTTATCTTCACCAGACGTCATCTCACCTTTGGAAGCAACCAGTTTGGAACGTTTTCTCTGAACACACTTAAAGATTTCCAAACAGAATAAGCCCTGCAAGCATTATTAACATTTGGGTTGGTTATTGTAATGTTTTCTGCTGTGATTTTTGAGTCGTGCTTAAAGCCAGATATGAACACAAAGCCACATTTAAATGGACATATGGTTACTATTGTGGCCACAAAGTTATTCACTGTTTTAATAATAATATAATCCTATTTGAAACTCAGCTACAGGCTTTAGGACTCTTTAAGTCTATCTACATTGATCCTTCTATCACGATAGCATACTTAAGTTGTGACCAACAACGTTTTTACAATATGTAAACAAGAACCGACTTTGAATGGCCCGACAGGACACTTAAGTTTGCAAATACAATTTTACCATCAGAGATGCATTACACAGACTGCTAGATTTCTGGTTATCGTACTAATCTTTCTTTTGACAATTCAAATTTTGAGTTCTTTATTGTTCATATCATATCTGCGATATTTACTTTGGGTTTTTTGTCCAGTGCGCGTGCAAGCATCGTTTCTTGGAAAGAAAATACCGACTCAAATGCGACTGCTAGATAAAACTGTGGATACGAGCTGAATGTCGCTGTATGGAATCGCTGGCTACCTAGTGAGTCTTTGAAGCCTTTCTAGCATGTTCTCAGATAGCTTGATAAATTTAATATCATTCAAAACGTTTCTTAAGTGTGTCTGCCTTTAAATAAGAAACGATCCAGTTTCATATTGTCGTGATTAATGACGCACACGAAGATCTACTTTTTATTCGATTCATGGCGCCAGGGTTTCACACGGTATAACTGACGAATGGTGGTGACGAAATATTTGCTGAGAATCGATCATATCAAGTTTAAACTGTAAAGGAAACGGCATTTTACAATAAAAACTCGCTCATTTTAATGCGCTATCACTAATATTGGAGTATAGTTGGAGTAAAGTGACGTCTTCAGTCCTAACTGTTCCTTTAAAACCAAGAGCAATCTCTTTGGAAGAGCAGTTAATTTGGCTGTATACAAAAATCCATTTGGGTAAGTATTAAAATACTTACGCACATGTTTTGATTCTGTCAGTTTGTCGAGTTAAATAGTGGATACTTTTTATGCTTTCAGTGTAAATGGCGTATCATATTTAAATTACTTTAGTATGCAAGCATTCATCGTCTTGTTAAGAGTTATCTAGAGGTGGAAGTTTTTAATGTGCATTTACTAATAATACCTAATTTTTACAGCCACTATTAATAACATGTCAAGAATATACAATAAGACATTTTGATTTTGGAAAAGGATTTAGGCCTTAGTACACGGATTCCATGAGTACTCGTTTGCGTAGAAATCTCCTTTGTAGAATGTAGCTTTGTTTTGTTGTTCTCAGGAAAGAATATGCAATGTTGCAAAGTGTTGCAGCATATGTCTCATCAACTCTTAAGATGTAGCAAGGTGTCAATTCTTAAGCATTGTCATTTTGGTATTGAACCAAAACTTGATTTTAAATTTCGTCGTGTATGTGATCACTGGAGCCAAAATCTGATAGTAACATATGATATCACTCGAGAAAGTATAAAAGTTTCAAACATTATCTGATGGAA
>JANTCA010001456.1:0-11992 GCA_024741275.1 Chironex yamaguchii
GTCCGAAACGTCCCTTGCTCCTTCTTGTTTGACATAATTCTTCGCAAAATCATTGTTCAGAAAGAGCTCTTTCAAATCTTCATAGAGCATCTTTATAGACAGATATACTGATCGATAGATAGATAGATAGATATACAGCCGTACCTACCTGGCTATAGCGGACATGCAATATAGCGAACACATGGTAATAATGAAAACAATTTCTGGGAACCGGGCCGAGTCATGGTGAAACGCTCATTGGAATACCTCTGTAAAGCGGGCAGTTTTATAGTGGACACTTGTTTTAGCGGGTACATTATCTCGGAACGGCGTCAATGTTTGCCTTAAATTTAACCTGAGTATTTTACTCGTATTTAAGCCCCCTAACCCTATAGCTCCGTGGTCTCCGAGTTGTGAGAAGAATATAAACCGATAAAATTCGATACAGTAAGTATTTTTGTGACAATGCAACTGCTCCAAACACTTTGCTACTTTAGCATCGGTTATTTTCTTGAATGCTTTTCCCTGCAAATGTACCACACGAGCATCATGGTGAAATGTATGATTCGTTAGTGAGATTTATGTACGGGGTTTAAAACGTTGTGCATTAACATCTCTTCTTTTGCTGTCTCCGTGAAACATTGAAAACCTCTGTATAATAGACACTATGTATATATATATATGTATGTATATAAACTTTACATGTATATAGATGATGTGGTTTTTTTAGGATTACCATTATTTAATGGTAATTCCTGGCAATACAATAGTGATTAAGTATATTGTAATAAACCCTTGAAAGACATGCATAGTTACTGACAAAAAATGCATCACATTGTTATTGTATATTGCATTGTTGAGAGAATGCATGATACTGGAGATCACCTTCTCAATGGATCTTCCCTTTATACCTTTTTCAACCTCCATAACTATTAACAATGCCATGTGAAAATGATATTTGTTGAGAAAATGAATTTAGTTTCTATCACTGTTGGTAATAATTGTGTTTTTAAATTTTTCTGGTAGCCGTTTTGGGCATTCCTAATGGATTGGGAATAATCGTGAGAGGTTTAGTAAGATAGGAAGGAAAATGGAGACGCAATTAACAAGAGTTGCTTGTCTCCACCATCAAGAAGGTGTCCTTAAGGCGAAATTCCTCCCTACGTCACTGTACAGCAATTACTAATGACGACAAGTATGCATGATCTCGGTAGGTAGGTAGTGGGAAAAATGTATTAGAATAACAACAGATTGTTTAAATGTGCTAGCTTTTGAACTTCTCAGCTCTAACTCACATCTATCGTCTCACCCGAAAGATAGATAAGTATATGGCTACAATGTTCTGTATCTTCTTGAAGCAGACTGAGGGACAGATTATGCTTTTATTTTAATAAAGTCAACTTAATTGCATGCAGTAAAAGAAGCACCGCTAAGCTCCCCGAGCAATTGAAAATAACAAAGCTACATTCCAAAGATGTCCAGACAACCTTGACACAGCGACTCTTCTACACTGAGGATACATTCTCTTGGGCAGTTGCTAGGGCTAATGAGTATCAAAGAATCAGAATTTTATAACTGCAGAACATCGAGATTGGTTTTGGAAAAATGACAAGAAAGCCTTGAAAATATTGATAGCAAAAATATTTGTACAAAATGATATGCTACAAAAGAAGTGCTTAATAGCTAACTTTAGGTCAACCCAAAATCAGTTATAGGCTATTCCAGACGATTATAGACTAGACTCTATCTACAGGAGAGGTTAATGAATGCTTTAAAAGTTTGACCCTCGGAAAAGCTTCAAGAAAACACAAAAATGTTTGTTAAGATTTTCCAGTTTTGATACAAGAAGCATCTTATAATTTATGTAATAATTTGTTATCAGTGTTTTGTAACAATTGGTCGGAGATATACTACTTTGGTAAAACGGGACACGAAATATTTATAAAAACCACATTGATATATCTCTGGTTTTGCTGGTAAACGCGATCATAAGGTGTCGTACTAGCAATGCTAAATGGTTACTAGCTGATCACAGGAGAGTATTTCGAGCACTAAAAATTTTGTTTTTAGACAAATTGATACCAAATGTTACGTCGAGGCCATGGCGACTTTGAATCATGGAACGAGAAAGATGAGTATACAGAAAGCTTTTTGATACATTTTAACGGCAAATATTTAAATGATAGGTTTTGGGCATGACAAATCCAGAATAAGAGGTTAACTGAATGCAAACATAGTGAAAAGAGTGAGAAAAACGTGTTGAAACAGCTAGAGCTACCTTTAACAATATGAAATAGACCTTCTTAAGGGGAAATCTGTAGAAGAAAGACTAATTATCTAACTTTGTAGCCGTGGTCATGAAATAGACTCAAGGTAACCTCTGTGCTAGCATATTATTGAGTTTCCTGTATAGGCAAGCCTTTGGTATTATAAAGTTAGACTGGCTTTTGTTTTAAAGAATAAGGCTGTTGGTTTGCTAACAGAGTCCTTTAGATATAAACAATGCACAGCAAAAGGTTATGCTTTGAGTTTTCAGTGTCGTTTTAAGATATAACAGTAGAGAGTATTGAGAAAGTCTTAAAAGGTTATTTAGACAGTTGCCATGTTGCCTTTGTGTTAATTTTAATGTTTAAGCTAATCATAAAATTATGAATATCCTACACGTTGATGATTACTTAGTTAATTAATACTTAAGGTTTATGTAAAAACTTTGTAGTTTATTATTCTTCGTTATTATAATAAAATCCAAACAAACTTTCTACTAACCTCATTGTTACATGACATCCTCGGACAATTTCCAACCCAACAAATTTGCTCGCATGAGCCTGAGGGATTGCAGTTAAGAAGACAACGTTTTGAAAAGAGACATTCTTGTTTGCAAAAACCACTGCCTTGTCCACATTGTAAACTACAATCTCCAGTATGGCAATAAGAATAATGATTGTTTGCCGTCGAAAATGTTAAATGAGCAAACAAAATGATGAAGAACCACATCGCTGATTCTCATATCTGACACAACATGACTACATCTGTGTTTCCATTTGTCACACTCTGTTCCAGGAAGAATTGTTCTCATCGTAACTTGTAATTAAGTAGTAAGTTAATCCAGAGAGATCTCTTGAAAATATTTACTCATCCAAATGCTCGCTTTAGGTTAGATATATTTGTAAAAATTAGCTAGATACTTCAAAAATAGCACTGCAGACCAAGTAATTTAAACCTTGCTGCTATCGGTGCAAAAAAGGCGATAATGTAGGAAAAACAATGTTACTGCGAGCCCGTCAATGACCGTTAAACTTTCCCAACAGTGAATCATAGTGAGCTGTATTTTCATGCTTCCTTTTATTACTGTCATTTGACTGGATTATCATTTGTTGGTCTAAGGATATTTGACTTCAAATGCTGTATATACATAGATTTACGGCTTTTATTTCACTTTCGTGATTCAATAAAAGAATCAAATAAGCTACAAATGTCCTGCAGTACCAACCATTGAATTTTCTAATCTCCCTTGGAGATATTTTCGATCATAGCAAAACGTCATACGGTAAAAGAAAGCAAACGACGTGCTAGACATAGCCCTTGGCCGTATTGTGTAACTATACCCTTGTTTGATTACCATCCTTGAAAACAGAGGCTTTTTACATAATCTGTCTGCATGAAAGGACCTTAGTCTATCCGAGTCCTGTTCACCTCTTATTGTCATATGTTCTTGTGTTACGAAAAATGATGGTTTGTAAGTCAGCTCTAGTAACAATTTTATTATTATTATGGTGACGTAATTATCTTTCGCTAAAGTATCGAGTGATAAGATCTTCTTTGGCAGGAGCAGCAGATTAACCTGTAAGCTGGTGTAAAATTTCAGACTTAGATGAAAGTAGGATTTCTACGAGAGAAAGTTCTAGCTAAACGTCACTTGATGTCTTGCCAACGTTACTCCACTCTTTGTCATAGCGGCAAAGACAAATGTTGAAAAATAACTGATATTATACATGGCTCAAGCAGTTCCTTTCTTAAAACTCCTCTCGCTAGTAGCTTCCAAATAAAATTCATGTAAAATATATATTAATCAGATCACATAGACTAAACAATATTGACGAACAAGAAGCCTACATTTCTATAACAATATGAAATCCGTCTCACACTTTGAGCATTGGCTGGATGCGTCCAATTATTTCTACCTTCGTCATTTCTATAAATAATTTATGGATCTTTGTGTCATATAGTGATAGAAAACTCATCTTTTTAGTCTTCTCCAATTTTCATTAACAGCTTTGCTACGTGGGCGGTACTTTGAAACAAAGTTCCGGGCTGGTGGGCCATACTAGGGTGCATTCCTGTTTATTTAATTGTTTAAGGAAAAGGCCACGTCTATGACCTGGGTATCTAAGCCAAGTAAGTCTTAGGTGTTCATTAACTTTTAGCTGCATTTGAGTAAGAAAGATTTAAAGAATTACAGCTTATGAGTTCAACGAAAGGTCCTTGGAGAGAGCCTTTAACATTATTCTTGCAAGTTTTCAAAGCACGGCACATTCCATCTCATGTTACTTCCACTGAATCTTCATAATAAGATAGTAACTTATCCACAATATTTAACAATTACTCTCCATCAGACCTGTTGCAGTTTCGGTAAGCATGAGTCTTCTGAAGGACAACTATGACTTCATGTCCAAGCTCCATTTAGCTTTTTTGAGTCTTTGTCACTTGAGCTGATTTTTAGGGATAGTCCAACAGTACACGACGGTGAATTCTTTCACTGTTGGACAAAAGATGGATTTTTGCGGTCTCCGAATTGCATTATTAAATTTTTTATATATATCGTAGAGCTTTTTATCGGAACATAATTTTGAAGTCGAATGTAGAGCTGGTTAGTGCTTAGGAATTAATAAGGGATGAATTGCCTGAAAATTGTAGCTAAATATCTTTTGAAAGTATGAGGCCACAAAACTTCAACTTAAGCAGTCGTTTACAACTAATTAAGGTCTCCTTTTTGGAGGTTGTGTCATTAAATAGAGTCACAGGATTATTGTGCACAATAGAAGTGAGCTGGATAAGTATGAGTTAGCTTCCGATTCCGTAACATTGTGAAATTTCAAACGACGAAAAACTCATTCTATATAGAACAGATTTAAAGTTAGGGGTAACAAATTACACCAGTGATGTTTGGTCTGCTAACCACTGCTTATGAAGTTCGCCCCAAGTCAGGCTACTGAAAATGAGATAGCATACCTATTTATTCTCCAACATAAGGAATTCAGGGTGACAGACATCAAGATGTCTTCAAAGAAAGCTTTATTTCACTATTCGTGTGGTTGCTGTGCTCTAGGGACTGATTCTTTTTTTTCTCGTGGTATTGATCACCATATCTTTTGTCCAGCAATGTTCAGCTATTCCGTGGCTTCTTGTGTCACCCAGTTCATCTGTCCTTCGTGTTATTTTTTTTCTCTGCCTAAAGGATTGTTTTGATTCTTCAAAGTGGATTGCAGGGCAGTCATTACGTTGTAGCTTGTTCACTACGATCTTTCTTTCAGGACTGGGAATAGGTTTTGGCAGCTCTTTTCATAGTATAAAACAGGGGCGTCGTGGGGGGGCAGGGAGGGCCATGGCTCCCCTGGTTTAAAAATCGTCAGATTTTCGGAAATTTCAAGGTTCCGTCGGAAAATTTAGCTGTTGGTCAAAACAGTAAAGGTGAAACATGTTTCAGTGAAAAGATAACTTGCTTGGCTTTGACCTTCTCTAAAATTTATAAACTAAATGATATACCTTGTCATCAGGGAGGCCTGTGGATCTTCTATACCCGCTAAAGTTCTCTTTGGTACACTGGAGAAGCGGTATACTTTCTTCTTGGCATCTAGAAAGCATAGTGACATTCTGCAAGATGTCTTCAGAAAGAAGCTGCCGTAGGAAAGGTACAAGAGTCTCAACAACACGATGGTGGTCACATCAGAAAGCTCTGAAGACTGTCTTCTTTGCCCAATCTGGCAAGCTGTATGATTGCTTAAGAGATGCATTTGAGCACTGCTTAACACCTGAGCATAGCAAAGAAACATTTATTGATGCAGAAGCCTTATTGCAAAAAATATCTTGCTTCCATGTGATGGTAACAGTCATCTATTTCACAAGATATTCACCATCACTGATCCTGCATCCTTATATCTACAGTCTGAACAGATTGACATTCGAACAGCAATAAGACTGGCCGAGTCAGCGCAATCACAGCTCGTCAAACTTCGAGGCGAATTTCAAAATGTTTTGAAAGAAGCAAAAGAAGCAAAAGAATCTTGTGCAACTCATGAATTAGAAGAACGTGATTTCGCAGGGAAAAGACTTAGAACGAAAAAGAAGATGCCGGGTCAAGTTTGCAGCTATGAATTAGAGGAAAATGGGAAATCAAAGTCGATACAGAAAAGAAACCTCTATCTTCGCGATTGACACAGCAGTGTCGTCTATTAGAAGGCGCTTTACATCACATAAAGAAATTTTAGCTGATTTTGCATTGCTGGATCCGGAGAGATTTGCAGACACACTGAGTAGGCCTACAGAAGTTTTGCCTTCGAATTTTTTCAACAACAAGCCAGATTTCCAGAATTGGTTTAGTAATCTTAATATTTATAGAGCATAAAACTACAGAGAATGACAGTCAGAGAATGAAAGTGTCTTTGGTAATACTTCTTTGCATTGTTTTTACCAATTATAAACTTTTAATTTACTGGGGTGACCAGGTTTCTGGTGTGTTTTTAGACTATTTCTTGAAATTTATTGCGGGAACACCGTTGATACTATGTCTTAGATAGCCTCCTTTAATGTACAAGGGTTACTAGGGTTTCTATGTGTTTTTCACTATTTCTTAAAATTTAGTGGGGTAACAACGTTCATACGATGTCTGAAATCACCGCGTTTAATTTAGGGGAGTGACCAGGTTTCTGGTGTGCTTTTTCCCGATCTGTTGAAATTTATTGAGGTAACGCCGTTGATACGATGTCTTAGATAAGCGCGATGTGTTTTATACGAGTTCTTCAAATTTATTGTTAGATTCCACGCTGTAATGTTTTGTGTTGATATACTGGGGCTGAAATGAGATTCTAGGGTATCATTAGGTAACAGTTGATATACTGGGGCTGGGTTGAGATTTTGGTGTGACCTTATATTTTGGGGGTAACGTGACCAAGGTTACTCTTTTGCCTAGACGTATGCGCCATGTTTTATCTTCAGTTTTGGCCGTTACGAAATGTAGGCTCAGTACAACAGCGCTCATTCCAGCCTCGTATTTCTATGATTTATCCTCACTAGCGTTGAGCATGAACTGTTGTCTTGTGTTGATTACGAGGCAGTTATTGACGCATTCACGACATCACTGCTCTTGAGAAAGCTACTTATGCTTTGAAAACGAAGCATTAAATTGAAAGAAATTCCCATGCTTATATAAATTTACTTTATTTTTTTGCCTCTTAATTTTGGAAAAAATCGAAAGATGACGTAAAGTCACGTGCCAAACGGACCCACTATTTAATGAGCCAACATAACCATTTTCAAAAAGTGGACTTTTTCGAAAATCTTAAATCTTGGCCTCCCTGCTCTATAGGCACCACAACTCCCCTGGTATAAAGTCTGTACAAATTGAGCATTGAATACTGAGCTATCCGAAAGTTCTCTTTTCGTTTCACTGGTGTTCTTGTCGGAGAAGAGACATGCACGTCCGTGGTTCTGATGCTGCTGTCCTTTTCAGAGCCCTGTAGATGTTGTTCAGTTTATATTTGTTGAAAAGGAAAACATAAGTGTTTTTCATGTTATCTGTTTGGAACGGTCTGATACGATGTTTCTTGCTCTCCCATAGAGAGGAGTATCTACACTCGAACTGAAGCTCGCTAGGGAGAGTTGTTGTTGATCTTCACGTCTATGTGGATTGGTTTCCAAAAGATTTTGTTTTGGTTGATATGCAGCAACCTGCATATCTCTTCACCAAACATATAGAAAGGACAACTGATCTTCTTTTTTCATGGTGAAACTTATGTTGGGATGCAGATTGTTGATGTGTTAAAAATGCTATGCAAATGTGTTCCTTGGATAATGGAAAGACATTGCCAACATATGCTTTCTGCATAATTGTCATTTCATCTGCAGTTGTCAGTGCTGTGTTTTTAATAGTTTGCGTAAATAATTCAACAATAATATAGGAAGTAGAATCTCCTTTCTACACACCATTACCTTGACCGTGTATCTCGTTGTAGATAGGACATGAAGTGTTGAGGTGTGCTAAAAGTTAGGGGTGGCATAGTTTTGTCAAGCACAGTAAGATAATCTAATATTTGCCTTTCTCGATTTGTTGGGCTATGTTTTCTTAGTGTGAACAATACTCTACTTGATGTTTCCTGCGTATGACGTCAATTAAGTTTCCTTTGTCTGAGATTTGCTTAGGTCGCTGTTTGTAAATACATGTGGGTGTGAATCATTTAGCAAGAGCCAGACTGAACCGTAAACAGAAGTTAACTGGAGACCGTTGGAAGCAGGCACCCGTTTAGTCAAGGTACGTTTACGTTTTGTATTACCTACGACGAACACTACAATTGTTAACAATGCTTTTAACTTAGGAGAAATCATTGTCGTTTGTTTCACATGACTCCAGTAGAAAGTCCAAAGAGAAATCACTGCTTACCGACATTGTGGCAATGTAAGCCTGTCTTGAATTTGCTCTGATCTATTATGGCTAACATGCACTACTTCCACTTTCTTCGAAATAGGCATTTTGGTTCCTCTTACAATTACGATGTATGACGGATGTCTCATCCGGTGCAAAATAGATGAAATGGCTTAATGTAACTCTTGCAAATTGGCAGCTAAATCAACTACAATTAACTACAATTTCTCAGAATACCAACCAACAACCTGCTGTGCGTTGCCTATCGTGAGTCCTACGCTATAACGTAGAGGATTTGATGTTCACGTTTCCCGTTTTGATAACTGCAATTAAGTACTTCGCATTTTCATACTTCGCATTTTACATGTGTCGAATACAATTAGTAAATCAAGTGCATGTAAAATGCAATATTTAATTTGAGTTATCTGCATATGATGATTCATAGTCGAATAAAATTAGTTTATTCGACATACCCAGTGGCATTATGCGACATTAATGCGAATTCAATTTAAACGTCAGTTTTTACATGTGCCAAATAAAATGCCCAAATCATTCACATCTTTGGAATAATTTATTTAATTTATTATAAACCTTGTATTTTTTTCGACACATTAAATACGACGTTTGCTGTATTCGACACACGTAAAATGCCACGTATGATTTAGGCCTAAAACGTCCAGGGTGACTTTTAGGTCTGTACTACAACGACCCCAGTTATACTCAATATCAAGACATTGCACTCGTCACAGTTTTTCTTTCGAGGGATATAAAATAAGTCATATGCCAGTTCACATCATAGCTTGTATGCCACGAACAAAGGTCGTTTAGGATATAAAGGATATAAGGATAAAAGGATATAAAATAAATCATATGCCAGTTCACATCATACGAACAAAGGTCGTTTTAGTTGTTTTAACTTACAATGGGGGAGATGACATTGTTTTTTGGCGTTTCGATATTCAAAGTCGACATGTGCATGAGCACATTCTAAAGGGGACCACTTTATATCTAACTAGGCCAACGTAGAATTAATTGTGGGAAAGTTCTCATGGGGGCATGTTGACTAAGTAGATAACCTTTTTTTGTTACATACTCCAGTTCATCTTTTAAGTTTCAAATTAAGGTTGGTTTGCACAAATTGTGGGTCTGGTTTCTTATTTCTCTAAGCGATGTCTTAAGGTAAGTTAGAATGGAGATGGCCCAGCACCAGATATAACTCCAGTGAACCTGCATGGCACATGTGTCTCCACCCATGTCTCCACATATGTCGCCACCCATTGCATCCTTTATCTAAAAAAACCTTAAACAATCTCTTTCTTTGCCACTTCAATGTTAAAAGACGCTTGTTTGATGCCACCTATTAGGACAACTGGAAAATCTCTAAACAGAACTAAAATATCAAACAGCATTGGCATGAGCGGGGACAGACAGTTATGTAGAGGCACTCCTTTCTTATGTTCTTTTGAACTTACATAAAGAACCACCCTTTATTTACTTAGTTACAACCCTTATTTAGTTCACTTTCTACCGCATGATGTGGCAAATGATGTCCTCTCTGATGGCTCAATGTCAAAGACCTCCTCGATAATATCATCCTCAAACTGCTCTTTCATCACCCTATCTCAAGCTTGGAGGATATGAGGATCTTTCTTGAGTTTAGAGATATGTCGTTTCAATCTGTTCATGCTGTTTTTGTAGTTTAGGGGTGCTTAGGGATGCCCTTCCTTTCAAGGTAGTTTAATGACATCTCCTTGACCACTGAACTGCATAAGCATGTTGTTATTCACAGAATCTTTTTCTCTAATTCCAAGCGACTCTAAGTCCCACAATCTGCTCAATGCTTTGTCTAAGTCAACAGACAGCACTCTCAATCACTAAATTGATACACGTGTTACGTATGGAGATCCCACATGGAAAGATGATGACTACGCTTAAACTTCTTACAACAGTTGACTTTACAACATTCACTAACTTTGTGTCCCTTTTGCAGACAATTAAACCATCGAGCAAAAGTTCCGAATATTAACTTACTCCTTTGATGCTTTTAACCTTTCTGCAATCCTCTCCTTTGTGACTGTCACTCCAAAACGGGAAAAGTCTCTCTCAGCTGCATATGAAGCTCTCAGTACACTGGCAGTCATTGGTTTCATGGCTGTCTTCCTAAAGTAGGACCTATACTCTCCACAATGTCCTTGCTCCTCACTCACGCTTTCCTCGTTGGCAAGATGCTTCAGGAATGTGCCCATTTTCCACTGCAAATAGTGGTTATTTACCCTTAACAAACACAGGCATCCTCCTAATGGTAAGTTTTCCATTATTGAAGTGACCACTATTGATGAGTAGCTTTCTTGAGGAATCCTGTAGCCGAAAATCCACGATATCTAGCCTCGATTTAGTCATGGAGACTCCTCAACTTCTTTGTCTCCATCTCTGAAAACGCAGGGTTCACCTTCAACATCACGTTAATGTGTGCACGCTTGGTGACATCGTTTTTTCCAAAACGTTCTAAAAGCAGGCTTAGTGCTGCCTATAGTTTGCAGATGCCAAGGAAAATCCCGCAGTTGTTGCTGGCTCATCTAACAATGATTTCAAATAAGGGAATTTGTCCCCTTCTGAAAATCCTTCATTACTGTCAATTGTCAAAATGAAAGCATCATAAAACTCCCGTGATTCATGCGACTTTAGTGAAAATCTTTTGACAACCAATTTTGGCAGCTTTGCCCTGACAAAAGCAATTGTAATCCTTGTTTTATTGGGCGTGGCCAATATTTTCAACCAATTCATAAAAACGTTAAAAAACCCCACTTCTAAAACTGGGAGTGCTGCCTCTCCTTCTCAGCCATGTGGTAAAAACCCCAACCCAAGCTTCTTAGTAGTCAATGTTTTACACTTTTTTTGCCGGAATATTTCGTAGTCAATGTTTTACACTTTTTTTGCCGGAAAATTTGAGCTAAAGTCAACTGGTATGCTGATTAGATAGTTTGAACTGACTATAGCCCGCGTCAAAGCAACTATATATCGGAATGATGATATTTATCAAGAGTGGAGCATTACCATAATAGCTGCAATAAGTGGGAGCTGACCGGGCTCGAACTGGGAACCGTGGGACTCAAAGCCAATACTCAAAGCATCACGGCACAAAGGTTTGGTGAAGGACTTTCAAAGCCCTTGGTATTAAGAGACGGAACCTAGTGGTGGGTGAGGTGAAATTCATTGATTTTTACCGTGTTTTAACTTAAGCCTTGATCAGTGTAAGATATACGTAGTATCTCAACAGACACACTGCTTTGATATATTCATCAAGTGGGAGCCGACGGGGCTCGAACTTGCAATCCTCAGACTCAAAAGCCAACACTCAAACCTCCGTGCCATCACGGC
>JANTCA010001457.1:0-11992 GCA_024741275.1 Chironex yamaguchii
GAAAACTAAATTAATATTAAGCTTTCAATGATCTTATAAATAAACCACTCATATACATATAACCAAGCTGATAATATTTAGAGAAAGAAACATGACTTATCAAACTATTTTCCTAGCATAGAAACATAACTGAAGAACAGATGATGAAAGGCAGTGAAAAACCATACGTTGGTCATTCATGCTTTTATGCTACCTATTAACATACTTAATATATTTTTGCTTTTCTATTTTATTTACTTCTCTGAAAATATCAAAAGTGCTTGACAAAATGTTTCAATGCTTAAAATGAGACATATATTTTCTACGGTTTAATTAAACAGCATTTTAAACAATGTGTCACCTTTAACATACATACCTAAGAAGACTATCGTTTTCTGTAATCTGGAAGAAGATACAAAGAAACCGGATGTAATGTCTTGATTGTCAGACAAAAGAGAGTTTAAACCAGAGAAAACACAACGACTTTTTAAATATGATACTCCAGTTAATGGCTAAAGCAACTAGTCACTTCATAAATACCTTATTCTTTCAAAAAAATACTGTCTATTTTATGCTGGTCCATAATCGTAGAGCGAGGATGCTCACTGCCAGTCATGATATTTAAATAAACATGATATTTATACAAGTATCTTTTACAAGGGCAAAACAGGTTTAACAACTGCACGTAAGATTGTTGATTATTTGATGTTTCAAATGCAGTGCTACATTGCATGTGGCAGTCAATTGCACTTACCATGTGTTGTGGAACAATTTCTAATATCAGATAAAATCTACTACGTTCAATTGAAGGAGATAGCATGTTTTCCATTATTTTTGTGCAGCTCCCAAAATCTGGCATGCCAAATTATAGAAAATGATATAACGATCTCATTCTAATGCAAAGATTTAATACAATTAGAAAATCCTGATCTATTCTAAGCTCTAAAAATCAAGTCTATAGCACAGTCTAAGCAATGGACCAAGCCTTAAACAATTATTTCCATTCACTTCTATGCTTGTTAAACATTTGCACAAACAATTTAAGACTAATTAAAAGACTCTTTATAACTAACGACAGACAAAAACTTTCAGAGGGATAAGAAATGCTAACCAAAACAAGAAAATATTACTTCAGGTGATAAAAGAATTAAAAAACAAATTTTCTATAAAGTTCAAAAAAATCTAAGATGCCTTACCTCAGACTCTAAATCAGGAACATATTCTTGATCATCACCAGAATCCTCAGAGAGTTCCATATCCAAAAACTGAAAATAAAACAGAAAGTTTAGTATTGTATAACTGGGTGCAACAGCCACATGTAGAAATAAAGGACTCATGTAGTTTTCTGAATATTTTGCATAATTTATCTTTAAAATCTTATAATCCAAAGGTACCACTTGCAGTAGGAACTGTGAACACTGGATGTACCATCTACAGCTGAAGCTATCCTTTGTTTAGCTTGTGTATATTCATGGAAGATTGCTCAATGGTAAGTTTACAGATGCCATACTGTCCTAATGCAACTGTTATGCAACTAATGATGGGATAAATTGCAAAATGAATAAAACATTGCTATAATTACATACAACAGACCTGAAGCCAATTACAAACAACACGTTTCCTAGCAATGCAAGTTCCAAATCGCTAACATTTAAAGCACTTTAGAGTTAGCTGAAATATATACTGTGCCTCCTGCAGGCCTGTCCACCTCATTTTAACAGGCAATAGACAGATAAAGCATCTTGCTTTAACTTTTTTCAATAAGGCATATGATTTATTTTTTTACATCTGTTTACATAGACACCAGTGAAGTTGGTGGCCTGGCTGGAGGCGAGGTAGGGTCCTCCTAGAAGATGTTTGAAGGGGTGCCAAAACACAGTGGGATTTTGATTATGTTATATTATCCTACTATCATCCAGTATAATCTACCAGGTTAAGTTTTCCAAGGGTGCCATTTTCAAGACTTACAAGGACATTTCCATAAAATAAGCAGCTGAGCATAAGTGGTAAGTATATTATTAATCAGGCTAGTTCAGATAAATTTACATCCATGAGGTGGTTGGTCAAAACAAAACTGTTATTGTTAAGGTAGCCATTTCATAACAGTCAAATACTTGTGAAATGATTTTGTTTCCACAGTCACATAGTCTGGTTTTCCAGAAACAGTAAAGGAAGTGTAAAAAATGCATTTTATTTCTTCACAGTGTGTGTAAAGGCGAGGCTTGCTAATCCCAGTCAAGTATAAAAACAATCATTAAATAACGTAAACTAGCAACTCAACAGTCAAAATTCATCTACTAGAATACTAATGTAAAAAGATAGCGTATTTTTGAGGAATTATTAGGAGCCAAAAAACCCAGAGGAATTTAAAAGGGGGATTCAATTTTTCATCTGACACTCAAAATGTCTCTTTGGTTTGCACCTTTTGGAATTAGGACATCCTTCAAAAAACTTTCTTGTCATGGCAGCACAAAGGTTTGAGTGTTGGCTTATGAGTATCCGGATTACCAGTTTGAAATTGGTCGACTCCCTCTCAGTGCAACTATTGTGGTAATGTTCCACCCATGAGTAACATATATTAAATGCATTAATGTGTCTTCTACAAGTTTTAACATCTTCGATTGGCAACATGCCATGCTACAAAATACAACTTCTTGTCTTACCAAATTTTGCATGTATGATGATTCTATGTCCCTTGTATGCTTACACCTTGCTCGTGTCATTTTGGGCTCCTGCAGACAAACATAAATTAGCTGTGATTATACTCTTGTATGATAACAAGCACTGCACTTACGTCAAGCAATGTCAAAAGTAACTTTTACATGTAATCCAGGACTTATGACTCAAAATGGTGACTAATTAATAACTATCCTAATAATGTAAGAAATCAACACAAAAAGTAGTAAACTAAATAGTTCAACTAGCATGCACTTGCTTCCATCAGTTTAATATACGAGCCTTTGTTCACAGCCTCCTGACAAGAGCAGTACAAGCATTTTAGGTCAATGAAAACATTTCATTTAAACAAGGTACAAAAATTTGGGACCATGAAAGGTGCGACACATCAATGATGAGCACAGAAAAATACCCTTCATGAAGGAAATAGTTCATTGGTAACCTTAGAGTAGGGGCTGGTTAGCCAACTTAAGCAAACAAAGCAATAAATTCAATAAAGTTTGTGCATCATTAAATGTTAAATGAGGTTACTTTGTTAAAAGTAAAAAAATATGAGAACCTAACCTATCAAAAGCATTAAAACTCTATATAAGCAAATATTATCATTTATGGCTTAAATAAGTCAGCTTAATCCTCAATTTACTGTAGTGCTCTTTACTGGTTTCATCTACAAAAAATAAAACTGATAACATTTGTTTATTAAAAACCTTGAGAAGAAAACTCAAAGGAAGATTTGCTTTGCAGCACTAACACATATATATTTTAAAAACAGGATGTCCCTGGTTGTAGCAGGTGTTTAAATGATAGACAAAATTGTAATGTTGTGGGGCTTTAAAATTTTAGATCAAGAATACGTTCACTTTATTCTTGGTTTTGTCCACCAAAAATAAAAAATTCAAAACTTGTGCTTGGCAAATAGCAATCTTATTTACCAAATATTTTAATGACTATATCACAAATATATCAAGCGTAAGAGGTAGGGTAGATGTTACAGATCATATAATTTGCAACTGTGTTGCAAATTGGTGACTCCGTAAAGGTAGTCAACCAAACGACTAGAGAAGACTGGTAAACAATGGGATAAGCAATGGTCTTTAAGCTTTAAGTTATTAGATGTTAACACCTGAAACAACTTTGATTGGAGAACTTAACTTGAATATCATCACTTCTCAAATTAAGAAAACAAGTTATAATATTTATAGTAAATATATAAATCACATTGCTAAATTTCCGCTTTCACATCCTGAAGGACAGAAGGAACAGGAACCATACAGCAATACAGATTGTCATAGGAAATCAAAAATGCATTATTCTACAAATACAAATTAGATTCAATTCACATCAACTTTCTGCAAAATTAAATCCACATCCACAATAATCAAGTAATTCAATAGTTTAATCAGGGCATTAACCTCCTACCTTAACTTTTTTCAAACTTAAAATTGAAAAAATAACATCAATTGATGTTGCAATATTTTCTTAGAGTAAAAAATGATATATTGTACCAATCATTTATGATTTTGTAAAGCATGACCAACAGTCTCTCAAAATGTACTCAAAAGTGTTAATTAAAAACGAAAAGCAATGCTGGATTATGTCTTTATAACAGAAACAAACAGAGATGAACATGTAAAATCATGACCAATAGCCTGACGAAATATAGCAAAGAAATCCCAGATTTTGATCAGCTTAATTGTTTACCCCAATGAAACCAGAAGAGCAATTTCATTGCCAGGTACTTATGCCCTTACAAGAAGGCATGTGGAATATCAATCACGACCTTACAAATAGCAGGAGGTGACAAATGTTTTAGATAAATCATGTTAATCAATTGCATTATGGGTAAAATGAAATGTTTACAACAGATAATTTTAATGGTGTAATTTACAACAAATATTGCATTGACAACACAATTGAGAACATGGCTTGTTGTGACAAGCTACAAATAAACCACTTACCACTTTTTTCCCTGTACATTCTACTCCTTCCATGGCTTCATCCTCTCCAGCAGAAGCTTTAGCAAGTGCAATCAATTCCTTATCAGACAACACATGCTAGAAATTGTAAAAGTGCAAAAAATCATACATGTGAGATATTACACATATCTGACACTGACTAAGGTTTAAGGCAAAGGCCTGAAACACAGAAGAAATTTATGAATTTCTGCTTATCCACCGCTAGGTTTCGTCTCTTAATACCAAATCCTTTGAAAGTACTTCACCGAATATTTGTGTCATTATGACACGGATGTTTGAGTGTTTGAGTCCATGGGTTACCAGTTCAAACACAATCGTCTCCCACTTAGTGCAGTTATCATGGTTAGTGCAGTTATCATGGTAATGCTCCACTCTTGGCAAATATATCAAAGCTGTGTGTCTGTTGAGGTACTGTATATACACACATCTCAACAAACACAGTGCTTTGATAACACTATGCTTTAGGTATACTAAATGTGAGTAATAAAACCTGCAACTGTTTCTGTCTTGATGACAATCACTAGACCAAGTATCCACATCTGCATTTTGTAGTTTCTCTTATTGGTATATATCATATATTTATTATATATTACACAGTATATCATTATATATAAGATTAATTTTCCCATTCAAGGCCACTGCGAAAAATGAAAATCCTGTGGCTCAAATACTGCTGCATTAACATGGTAGTCCGGTTAGGCATTGTTTTTTGTGACAATGAAACAATACAAAGAAAATAACTGTTATTTAACAAAAATGTAACTGCCATGATGATACATACACACATGGATTTAACATAAGAATACTATGTTCTATGTCAAGGGGTACCTCAATGCTTCACAATCTTCATTGTAAGTACAAGGATTCAAACCCACATCTGGCAATGTCCCAGTAGATGTGAAAATGCTTGTATTTATAAGGAGGCACAAGGTATAGTCACCTTGTAAATCAGAGCCAAGTCATAATACATCACTTGCAGCAGATATAGAACACTTGAAAATCTTAGACAGAACAGTATTCCAGGTGTTGCATTGTAAAGTTTAGCACTACCAAATGCACAAAACAGCATACCGGTACCCTTTGCTGATGTTTCTAGAATTCACCGTGCATTTGAGGGGCCTTACTAAATAGGTTATGGCTAATCCAAATGGAAATGTTCATCCTTCCTCTCAACAAGATCACACATCAAGAATTCAGTAACCTTAAAAATACAAAGCTGGTACCCATCGACACGAGTTATATGGCAATTTTGGTGGGGGGTTAAGACCACGAACTTAGGCACGTGGTCTTTGAAGCCAAGGTCGTGTACTTTAACTTTCGACGATGCATGTATGACGTTGGGACTGCGATGAAGAGGACGTAGGGGATTTTCTCCCTCTTCATTCTCTTACTTTAGTGTTAGCCCAATTTGCCCAAGTATACCACAGCAGATCTACGATCTCTCCGTGATATTCAAAATACAGAAATCTAAAAATATAAAAAATAGAAATACTTAAGCAACTATACTATAAGAGACGTACATGCAGAATGCTTTTGACATTCGTCACCGTTAGGTTTTTCATGGCCGCGTTTTTCTCTAACTGCTCTTCCAGCTCTCTTAATGAGATGCCATCATCGTCATCTTCACTCTCCAGACAACTTTCCGAGTCACTGTCGGACTCTGAGCAACACAACCCCTCACCCTGGTTGCTCAATTTCAACCTTTTCTTTGACCGTTTTTCATGGTCATCTTCCCTTGATACTCTTTTCCTTCCTCGACGAAGTCTGCCCGTTTCCATCACTTCTCAAACTAGAACATTAAATGGAAAAAGTAGCTTTCCTTTGACGGGAGATTCTTGTCTCCATGGCCGAGTCCAGTTAGCAAAGCAAGAAATGGCTCCTTGATCGAGTATTCCCCTACCTTTCACCTCAGAGCCTAGGATTTTCTCAAGCAGTTGTCTTTCTTGTAAAGCTTGAAAAAATAATCATCAAAACAAATTTCAGTTACATTAAATCATGTGCACGATCTTCGAAAAATTATATGTCGTTTCGTTTCATATAATGTATTAAAATTTAAAAACTAAATGTTGTTTCGATCATCTTTACTATTAAATGCTTCGCGCCTCTGAGTTTACAAATGGTGTAACATAACACAAAACTAAGATGGTACCTCCAAATTATAACCCCAAGTGAGACCAATCTAGACATCAATGTAGATCTGATAAGCGAAGGACCGCCAAGAAGGTAGGCAGCCAGGGCAACTGCCCGGAGGACGGTAAATATAAGGTTTTGTTTTGCACTATATATAGAAATGATAAAGTCAAGCTGGTCCCTGTAAGGTTCACTTAAAAGCAAACTTTACTCTTGTCTATGGATCTTTACAATGATGTCATGGGTCCTTATTTATTGATTTGTTAAAAAGCCTGATATTGAGTGCTGCATTGTATGCACCAGAAACATGGACTTTGAGAAGAGAGGACCAAAAGACACTAGAAAATTTTGATATGTGGATATGGCGTTTGATTTTTTAGTTGAAGTTAGCAATTGAGGGAAGAATGGACAGTAAACCGCCCAGGGATAGAAGAAGAAAGAAAGTGTTAGATGAAATTTTAGTTGATTTTAATGACTATGTGCATTTAAGGAAAAAAGGACAGGGCAGGATGTTGCGGAGAAGGAGGACTGGTTTTTGACCTGCTAACTGGCAGAAAACCTACGAGAGAGACTTATGGCATCACCTTATTAAGGAAAGCACAAGAGTTCAGCTTACGAACAACGACAATTATTATGACAATAACATATGTCTAAATATCGAAGCAAAAACATTTAAAGTGAGTCAGAAAAACATGTAATACGAAGCTCCACTTTGTATGATATATTAAGCAGAAAAGCGATCTTATTTTTCATTTTGATTTATCTTGTAAGTTTTAACTAAAGTTTGTTCCATATGAAAATAGACATACATATAATCAACTACATGTAGAGCTTTTGAAATCAAGGCAATGATTGATAATCTTTAGGCCAACCATTTTGAACTCCTTTGCATTATCTGCATATTTTTTGAAGAGAACAGTACAGTATGCTTCGAAATACGGATATAGCATATGAATATTTACTTGTTAATCCTTGAAAAATATAAAACTCTTTTATTACGCGCATATCTTCAATTTGCCTTTAGAAGATATTGCTTCTTTCCTATGTAGAACAACTTGATAAATGCTCAATTAATCATTAATGACAAGTTAACTTTCAGTTACGGATAAAATTTTCTTTACGACCCCTACTGCGAATATGGGGTCTATACTGAAGAAACTTTGAGAGCAATGAACAACAGGATCCTAGAACATGATATAAATGTGCACCTTATATACTAGCTTCTGCTCACGAAGAAAGAAGAAAATCCGGTGGTAAGGACACGTGACAAGATCTGGAGGGCTCGCAAAACAAATCCTGCATGGAACAATCCCAAGCAAAAGAAAAAGAGGCAGACAGAAAGATTAGTGCGAGGGCAGCATCGCAGAGTGGACAGGCCTGGCCTTGACTGAGGCAATGTGGAGAGCAGAAAACCGACTGCATTGGAGAGAAGTGGTTGCCAAGACAGCAACGGTGCCCCTACGGTCGACCAGACTACGCAATTGAATGAAGGAATGAATGAATAAATGAATGATGATACTTCATAGATCAAGAAAAGGAATGGTATACCCGTTAGGAAGGTACGCATATTGAGCATTTACTTAAACAGCATCAACAGGAAACCAAACATCCCTGAAGTCTACTGTAAGGAGACACAATACCAGAACAGTACTCAATTTCTGACAAGACGAGTAGCAGAGAAATCAAACGGCAACGAAGATCAGATTGTCACACTCATGATGAAAGCTTATCTTATGCAGTCAAAACAACATTTTCCTCAGAAAATCGTGAAAATTATTGAGAAGTCCTATAAGCTAGAAGAGTTCAAGACCACTATGGATAATCCATTTTATATTGTGAACTAAGGTAATCTTTTTCTCTTACTTTTTACTAGATTAACAATTAAAGGTATCCTCTTATTAAGGAAACTTTATCATCTCTCATTTATAGTGCATCTTTGTACTTAATAATTCTGCATACAGCGAAATAATTTCTGGCTATACGGTAATAAGTGTCAAATGGAAAAATATTAAGGTATCGCCTTTTTGAACAAAAATTGCGAAGGGAAGTTTTGCAACAACGTCTTAAACTAATTATCCCTTTAATGATTGCATATATTAAGGACATGACCACAAAGCAAAAAAAGTAGATACTGGCATTAAGCCGGAAGAAATACACGAATGGTAACAGTACATGGTTGCAAGACAGTCAATCTTCTCTCTTCTTGAACTTAGTTCTTGATATTTTTGCAGCTTGAAGTGCAATATCGTGCCAATATACTGGAAGTACTGACAGAAAAGACAATTTATATACAATTAAAAATCAGGTTATAATGTATAACATCGCCTTGACAATTTGAGACATTGCGCTAAAAGCATCCTTAAAAGCATTTTTTCTCTTTCACTCTTTACAGAATGATGTGTAGGAACCAAAGAGCATTTCCTTTTTTCTTACAAGCTTGTAGAAAATACGTCTGTGATGCTGTTTATGGTTACATCGAAAAGCTTGAAGTTCAATAAAAAATATTCCTGGTTGACCACCATAGCTTTAGCGCCGTATAATAATAATTCCAGCTTCTTTACCATTTTCACTCATATATTTGATTTTGCACCTTTTTGTGTCTTTTTCAGTTTGATCGGTGCTATCTTAGCTTTGGTTCCAGTTTTCTCTTTTTCATTATTACAAGTAAGCTCTTCTGTACTTAAGGAAGCCTTCTTTCCCAGTTGATAACATACAACAGCATGTTCCGAGTTGTATTCTCTAAAAAGGCTTCCGACAGAGAACAGACATCTAAAGATCAAAAATCGAAACGGGCAAAACATTTTAAGACTCTAACACGCCTTAACCCGGTGACAAATAAATCTTCTGTAGGCTTAAAAAACAAGCCTTTTGTAATCGCATAGGCCAATTGACAGACATCCAAAATGACAAGCAAACGAGCACGGTAAATAACTAAGGGTCTTTCAACCTTTCCAATTGAGCTGTTTAGCTCCGTAAGAATGGCATGAGACACCTGTATTCTAAGCTCAAGTGCTCAAAATCATAACTCTTGCTCTAGACGAGTGTGCATTCCCTATAGCAAACGCCGGTTATATCCGGTGTGGACTATGCCTGGTTTTTAGTGGCATAGTGGTATAAGACTTTTTTACGCGTTTGCGTACAGACATAATGTAGTAAAAGGAAATATCGGTATAGCCTTTATTGTTTTTTCCCGTGACCGAGGTGTCAGCAGTTCCCTTGGTTCCAACCAGTGAAACAAACAAGTGTAGGCATCCAATACCTGATTTGTTTGCGCTCTTCTTATATGCAAAGTTTTTTACCTAAACAAAGCCTGTCGTCATTTAACGTTCTACAGCCGATGCATTGATCAGGCCTTTCCGAAAAAATCGGGCAATTTATACAATTCTTCGAGTGAATTGGTCATTAAAGCGTCTTAATGAATTTTTGGTGGGAACTCCACACAGAATACACCTTGCGTTCAAGATAATAACCATCATGTACTGTCTTAAAAATCGATAAGGTCACTGTGGAGAGATTTCAATTCCCTGCAATTAAAATAGATTATTAATATTCTGTTAATAACAGTAATAGAAAAGAACTAATAACTTCTCAAGGTTTTGAGTGTTGGCTTACATATTTTATCTAGTGTTTTCTATGTCATCCTTTGTACAAAAAAAATTTTGGCAACGGTTTTTTTAACTTTTTTTACAATGTTTACAAGAGCCCATTTACTTTGCACCATTCTCTTATCTACGTTACGATTCTACACAAAATGACTACGCTATCACCAGGTCACTGTGCCAGGTAGATTTTGATAATCACTATCCTCCATGGTACTGCTAATGCTATGCGTTGAAGAAGCAGGAGAACCTGACACGTATGATCGTGATGTCCTTCCTGAGATGAAGTGCCTGCCATTGATAATACTTGTAGATTCCTCCTCAGAATCAGAATCGTGCTGAAGTCTGTGGAAGGAATCTTCATAAATGGTAGTTGTGCTTCGTCTGCACCTTGTACGGGGTCTTTCAGGCTGTCCCATGCATTCCTTCCCCTTTTCCAGAGTATTCGGCCCCTTTCGTAAATTCAGTTCATCAATGACAGTAAAAACATCTCTATTTTGCGTTAGTGCAGTGGTACTTGCATTAGCGCTAGATAGTACCTTACTGGAAGGTCGACGTTCAATGCCATAGGGATGCCAGTTATCATCCTTCTGAGATTGGATTATCGATAATGGTTCCTCCTCTTCGTAATCGTGCTTGAGACGGTGAACTGCGTTAAAATAATTTGCTGGAAAATAGGGTTTTCCAGAATTTTTTGACCAGAACTTTAACTCAGACCGATTAGCATTCGGTTTCGATTCCTGTGGCTTCTCTGGTGTCATTTCTGCAAAAGCCAATTTTGGTGAACGGAAAGGAAGTTTTTGCTCCATTTCTAGGCAGTTATTCTATCCTCTTTGTTCTGAAATGAAATCTTTGTTAATGCTACCAAAGATTAAGTACATTATTGCTCTCTTAACCTGACGTCATGATTGATTTCAAAATCATCTGACGTTAGATTACGTATGGAGACTGAGGACACATACACTGAGAGTGCACACACTGCTAATTCAGCACATGCCTTGTGTTCGTTTTTAGCAAGGGAAAATACATATTGCATTCGAGTTTTGAGTTAATCAATTTCAACAAAATTAGAAGTTATCGTTAACAATTTCGAAGATAAAGCCTTTTAGTTATTTTTTCAAACTCTTCACTGTGATTTGACTCTGTGTCGTGAAGCATTGTACAACATCGATAAATGATCGCAATTAAAAATTTTGCCCTTTATGCAATTAGCTAGAATTATAATGACTTTGTTTCCCCTGAAATTATATCTTATACAATTAGCCCCTAGACTAAGCATCCGCAGGCTCGTCTGGTAGGATCTATGTTAAGTCATGACGGTAGAATACTAAGATGTCTAATTTTGAAAATTGAAATCCCAATATGTAATGTCAACTTTGTAGTGTTTTCCTAAGCCATACCAATTGACGACGGTGTTAAAGCCAGTATTCTTGTTGTGATGCACTGGTCCAAAACGTGGGCTGAGAAAAGGCCAAAGGGACGTCTGGTCAGCAATAATACCTATTCGCAGGCTTGGGCCTCCATCTCATCATAATCAGTTACGATTGGAGAAATTAAATTAATCAATTCGATTTTGAAAAACAGTAGATGTTGATTGATTCGAATTCTCTCATTGCTCCCTTCTGAGGTTCT
>JANTCA010001458.1:0-10410 GCA_024741275.1 Chironex yamaguchii
AAGAGTGAGCTATCATAAAACAGGCTTGCAAAACAGTGATTGTTTTCGTAAAATTGTATGTATGTTTTTGTATGTGTGACAACTTCATATCTTCGGTGTAAGGTTAGTCCGTTGCTCTAAAAAGCTTTCCTAATATTTATTTATTTATTTATTCATTTATTCATTCACTTATTTATTCATTCATTCATTCACTTATTTATTTATTTGTTTATTTATTTATTTATTTATTTATCTATTCATTTATTTTTTTATTTATTTATTTATTTATTTATTCTTTCAAGGTTTACAAAAACTTCATATTTATCGATGTTATTAGCCCTCTCTCTATATGGCTTGTTCTACCTTGAAACTTGAACAATGTCAGTATTCAAGTACGTGAATTATGATGTTATCAGCTCAGACGTCGGTTTTTCTTGGAACGCGGCGAGAAGCTCAAAACTGTAAGAGGACTTGAATCACGCATATATGGCTGATGAACAATGATATGATTTCGCAATTTTGCCTTGCGAAATCAAATATTGTTTTTAGAAAAATTGGATATATAGTATACCAACAGATTAAAAAAAACCATTGCATTGGTGATGAATAACAAATATGAACATGCTCTTTGCTGAGAGAGTTTCAGTTTTAGTACTGGGTATCAAGGCAGAGGAATTTTTTTGCAGGGGTGTAAATATGTAATAGTGCATAATGATAGACCACTAACTCTTTTTGTATGTGACGAGATATGAAAGATTTTCAGTAAGCAAAGTAGTTCAAATGCTAAATTTTTGTCTTTCAGATACATCTCAGCCTATGTTTTCAGGCTGAAAACTGCCCAACGTTTTTGCAATTGCAATTTATGTAGACCAAGGCTATATTTCAATTCCATCTTCCCCAAACACAATATAAACGGGTATGAAATTCTATTTAACTTGACTGAGATTATGGGGAATGACTTCTATGGTAAATTCTTTCAGATTTCTCCGCCCCGGTATTCGGCAATAAGAATGACAAGCCCAGAAGGAAGCTGCAAGGGTTAATTTTTTAAAACTTAGTTATGTTTAGATAAACTGAAATATCTCATTGGATGGATATGTAATGTTAGGACAACATTTGTAACTTGAACCGTGTCAATGAAGTCTTTTTCACATACAAGGACTATGAGTTCGTTGAAACGCTCGTCCGTCATCGTTGAAATGAGACAGTTCTTCAAAAACTTCAGTTTACTTCAGTGTCCTCTTGACCTTTGCTACCGAAAGTAGGGCAGTTTAAAAAGCATGTACGTTTTTGATGCAAGTTTAGAGTTAATGCTCATGAGCAAATTCAGCTGCTCCTTCTATAGATTCCTCATTTTTTGCAGTAGCCACAGTGGAAAATATCTCCAACTCAGCAGCGAGAATAGCAGGTTCGACTTGGCATGCCGATGAAAATAGTTCACAGATTTTAAGGATGTTTTCATACGTGACATCTTCAGAGCTCGTTGCATATTGTCAATGGCTCTTTTCTGGACGCAAATCATAGGTGTCAATTCAAAGATTCACCAAACAATATCAACTGATGCAGTGCAATAAACCCTGATCGGAAATCTCGGTTTATAGGGCTCTGCTGAGCCTGGAAAGTGGAAAGAAGAAATCTAGCTTGAAAACCAGAATCACTCCTTTAATAATACTAGAAAGTAAGAACCGAATTTACATCAGGATAACAAAAATATGCCTTCCGTGATCCTACTACAGCAAAAGGAAAATTGTATATTTACTACACATGGTACAATAACCAAGACAGAATGCGATATGCACACAGACACATCATGAGGACGTAAACGCAAGAATATTTTTAACACTCCCACTTGACGAGTGGATATCGAAGAAATGCTACATAAAATTTGAGTATAGTTGAAAAAGGGAAAAAAGCGCAAAAAACTGGGGTCAGCACTCAAAAATGTATGTATTTAGTTGCATATAAATGCATATGTATATATATAAATTCTTCAAAATAACATGCATCTCAAATAACGTTTCGAATAATTCCTCTTCATATTCTTCTTCATCAGAATAAAGTCGAAACGTCAATGAATTGATGTGTTTTTTGAGTCTTATATATAGTATTTATACACTTAGGAGAAGGTTGGCCTTTTGAGTAGACTATATATATATATAATACTTCTTACCCTAACCAGGCTAAGGGGAGAAAAAAAGGCATAGATTTAAAGAAAACAAAAATTGCACACGAAACCATTCTCTCTGGAAGCATATAGCAATACATTGGATAAATCGAAAAAAGTCAAACATTGAACACTTCCTGGTAGAAAGTGATAATTAGCTCAATTAGCTGTTAATACACGTAATTGGAACAACTCCTAACTTTCCACGTATTTTCGCAAAGGTAGGTAACAATAAACCTTTGCTAAAAACATAAGCTAACATTTCCTTGGTTCCACAATGACGTACATCCATTTCGCCTTCTTGAACAGACTGGTGTACAAAATGACATTTGACACCAGTATGTCTGGAAAAATCGTGATGTGTAGGAGTTCGTGACATTGACATTGCACACATATTGTCCTCATACAACATTGTTGCACTTGACTGTTCGAATCCTAAACCTGCAAGTAAACGAGCTCTTGTGTTGCCATTGCTAATGCAATGTATTCCTCTTCTGTTGAAGAGAGAGCAACCACTGACTTTCATTGGCTGTGCCAGCTGACTAATCTGCCACAAAGCATAAAGGCGCATCTGGATGCAGACTTGCTCATTTCTGGATCAACAGCCCAATCTGCATCAGGGTAGCCAAACAATTTTACGGAAGCATTCTTGGCTTTAGACTGAAACCCATAATCAAGAGTTCCTTGGATATGGCATAAGACCTGTTTCACCCCAATCAAGTACTAGTTCCTGGAATCTGCCATGAACTTCGATAATTATCCCACTGGTGAGCTCAGATCTGGTCAGATAGCCGTGGAAGTGTAAACCAAATACTGATCACAGCTCAGTACTGCTTTATGTGCACTTGCTTTGGGACTCCATCCTTTGCAAAATGTTTTCCGGGCTCCAAGGGTGTTCCAATTATGTTTAAATCTTTCATTCTCAATTGGTTTAGAATACCCTATAAGTAACTTCTCTGGTCGAGTGTCAAGATCCGATTGTTCTGATACCATTTTACGGACATTCCTGGGAAAAGGGGAAATCCTTCTGATCGTCCATCTCAAATCTGGCTTTGAGGGCCTCCTTTTCCCTTTTCAAGACTGCTTGGAATTTGATGCTAGGATTAAGATATCCACAAAGAGAGCCAAAATCAGAAATTCCTTTTCCTTCTTCTGATAAAAGCAGCTGTCAGCATTGGCCTGTCTGTAGCCTTGGTCCTGTATGAAGGAATCAATTCCAGCATTCCAACACCTAGCTGCTTGCTTGAGACTGTAGATGCGTTTCTTCAACTTCCAAACCCAATACGGATGTTTCTGATTCACATAGCCTTCAGGCTGCTGCACAAATATTTCAAAGAGTCAATTTTTCTATTCAGAAAGGCTGTCTTTGCATCCATTTGACGAAATTTTAAATCAAGGGCATTGACCATGGCTAGCCCAACACAAATGGATTGGATCTGGCAACAGGTGCAAAGATTTCTTCATAATCCATCCGTGTTCCTGTGAGCAGCCCTTGGCAACCAGTCTGGCCGGCCTTGAGTCTATCAACATTACTGTCTGCATCCTTCTTGACCTTGTAAAACCCACTTGCTCCCTAAATCATTCTTCCCCTTCAGTAATTCGACTAGTTCAAAAGTGAAAATGTTCCTTATGGAACCCATCTTGCAGTCCATTGCCTTAGACCATTAGGGGGCAAAAGGGATCTTGGTAGCTTGATGGTAGGTTTTAAGTTCATCTCCCTCTGCTGTACTGACAAAGAATGCCCGCTCAACAGTAACAGGAAACCACTGGCCCATGGTCTATTTTTGCTCTTACTCTGGCTAACCTTTGCAGGGGTACTAGAGGAGCTTGCACTTGGCTTTTGTTGTCAAACCCTTCGTAGTGGTGACTGCTGAGGTTGTTGAACTGGTGGAGGCTGGAGTTGCTGCTGAGCATCCTGATTATTGTTGCCATCAAAATGGTTTAAATCTCTATAAGGATTATCATCATCGGAGTCATTTTTGCTATTGTCTGCTTCAGATTGATCAGCTTGATCATCATGATTGAAATGAAATTTGTATTTCTCGGGGATTGGACCATCATTCCACTCTAGGTTCCAAAACTTCATTTCAGAAAAGTCGATATCCCACATGACTTCCACCTTCTTTGTCTCTGGATCATATACCTAATAGCTTTTGGTACTTGGAGGATAGCCAATAAATCAACAGCACTTTTATTTAGGATCCAGTTCCCCATGATGCTCTTTTGGGATATGAAAGTAAGCATTGCACCTGCAAACTCGGATATGACTGACCTCGGGATTGGATCTGTACCACACTTCATAAGGTGCCTTGCCCTCTAAAGCTGCTGTCCCACAGCGATTTTGAATGAAAACTGCAGGCACAAAGGCTTCCTTCCAAAAGCTTTTTGGTAACACCCCATAAATGAAAAGGGGTAGCTCTCTGCAATTCTATTTTTCTGGGGCTTTATAGCAAATCATCCATTCACTTTCAATGCCCCTTTCTTGGCAAAATGTTTGGAATTCATTTGATGTATACTCCCTACCATCATCGCTGCACATTTTCTTCAGCTTCTTTCTGGAGGACGTCTCTGCCGAGGTTAGGTATTCCCAAAATATTTTATGCACTTGGCCTTTTGACCAAATGTTAATTCATACCGCAAACCTGAAATAGTCATTGATAGAAGAAATGTAATACCTCTTGCTGCTCTGGGGATCCGTGGACATGGGGCTCCACACATCAGAATGACCCAAGTCCAAAGGTTCACTGGTATGGTAACACCTCGTCTTTGGGAAATAGAGTTTCATGCTGCTTGCCTTGAATACAGCTGACACAGTCTCTGTTGAAATTTGCATCACTGCAATCCAGGCCTTTCACCAGTCCTCTGTGACTGAGCAGCCTCTCATTGTCATACCAATCTCTAATGCCACAGTTTCCATTTAGCACTTTCCATGTCGTTCCCACTCCCACTGAACTTCTTTGCCATGTGTGAGTAGGCTTGATGACGTTGAATAGGTTTGTATATGTGTTGCGACAACGTTCCAATAGCAATGACAGTCCCTTGGTTCAGGATTTGACAAAGATCCTCACCGGGAGGTAATCGCCATTCCAGCTCCCATTGCATGGCTATGCACACTGAAATCAAGTTACTTCCTAGCTTAGGCATGTACCATACATTATTCAAATTCAGCAGATTTTTCTTCTTTGATTCACTGGAAGAAGCAAGAACAGTCACTTTGCTACTCCTATAAGCAATTATCGGGAAATAATAGGCCATTTTGATCGGTAGCAGTTTGGCAAGTGTCTCAAAATCATATATGCCATCGTGATTGAAAGTCATGTGGTGTGAAGCACTAGAGTCTATGTACAATGTGTCGTGGGAGGTAGGACCAACTATTACCAGAAATTCATTCCAATCATCGGAATTGTCAGTGTCAGTAAGAGCTACCTTGACCACATTGTCTTTGCTCATGCTCCTCCCTCCCACGGTACCAGAACAGCCCCCAGCTTTACCTCTACAGTCCTTTGCATGATGAACAGGCTCACTGCACACATAGCAGTTTCCCTTGATCTCTAGCTTCCCATCCTTTTTCACCATCCCATTTTTCTTCTCATCCCTCTTTTGCTTGAAACAGTCCTTTTCCAGATGATTATCCTTGTTGCAGTAATTGGAACCAGACCATCCTTTGAAATTTTTGGACAGAACAGCTCTCTCGTCATTAGAAGAATATATATTTTCATGCAATTTGCAAACTTCAGTTTCTCTAAGCAAAGCGTCACTTACATATATTATCTGATATTTGTTGGGATCATCACCAATGCTGAATGTAATCATGAAATGAAAATCGTCATAGAAAAAGGCTAGTTGCAAAGCAAAATACATACTTGCTTGACATCTGGAACTTTACAAATCAGCCCTGCTGCTCTCAATTGCCGCACTAAATTCCTTACTTTAGTGGTGTGGCTTACCATGTTGTCACCTTCAGTCATTTTCAAGCTATCAAGCATTTCTTTCTGCCAAAGCACTTCATCCGCGGAAATTTTGTCTTCATGCTTTTCCTTTAGTGCAGCCCACATGGTCTTACAAGTTTGAGAAAAATCTCTGAATTGAGCACGAATGTCATCTTCCATTAATTTGCAAGCAGATTATAGAGATTCCAGCCTCTACTCGAACTAATTCTTAAGATTTGACCAGAACATCTCCAAATAAAAAGAACTCATGCGTTTTCTTAAATTTCTTTCAAACTCAAAAGGACTCTGAACTTATGGCAGCGAATTCAACAACTGAAATCTAAAAATACATGGTTCATATTCCAGCTTAAATAGTTACAAACAGAGAGCTTTCAAAATTTTCTGTCCAATTATAATTAAGTATGTGTAATAGGTCAACCAACGAAAATCTGACTATTGTCCTACCTCTAATTCCAATCGAGGCTATTATGTAAATAATCATAACAATAGACACATGGTTAATACAATGATAACCAGATCTCTTAAATACAATACCTGAAGTTACATGAAGTAAAAGTGCAAAGGGGTTCCCAACACAGATCAATGCAAATGCCTGTTGCTGCTTTTGGACCAATGCCTTCCGCTCCTCAGAAGGTTGTTCACCTGTCGCATATGTTGTTGGTTTAGGTCCTCATTCCTCGACTGCATCCAAGAATGGTTCACGTCATGTCATAAATAGAATTTTTATCTAATCCTTGCATTGCTGATAATTGGTCGCAGTCAACTTCATGACCTTAATATTTGCATCAGTCATCATAGGAGCTGTCTCTAACCGGAACAAATGACTACTCAAACGTCAGAAAAAGTTTGGTACTTCAGAAGAACTAAATGTCTCCAGAATAGATCGCAGAATACAGAATCTCCACTTTGGAGGTCTTTAGTCGCTGTTTTCTCCAGGACTCTTCTTCTGGACCCATAACCATTGATGGAAAACCTCGGTTTATAGGGTACTGCAGAGCCACAAACTTGCAAGCAAGAAGTCGATGCAACCTCAGAAACGCCTGCAGGATGGATACAACCGAGGTCGCACTTCGTAATTTTTTCCCTTAAAAATTAACAAGTTAATGAAAGTTTTTTCCATTATGCTTATTGTCTTTTGGGGTACCACACCACCCATACACCTGGTATTTATCATTAATACAAAGCGCTCTACTGACAATAAAGCAGTTAAATGTCAAATCAAGTTGTCTTTTATTTTTTCTACCAATGTCTGAAAATTCTTTGTCACAAACATCTGTTAGTTGAGGAAGGTATGTTTTGAACTAAGTAGTTAATAAGTGCACTGCAAATTAAGTAAATATTGAAATTGTAACTTTAAACTCCTTTTGAGAGGAAATAGATTTATGGGCTAAGTCTTTGATTTGTAAAATATTGGAGCTTGGGGGATTTTTAATTTTCTCTGTATTTTAGTAGTCCAAGGTCGTACTGCAATGATATTCAACGTGTTTCATATTGTCTTTCACTGTGATCAACTAACTGATTAAAGTTAGCCTCAAGTGTATTTACGTTTGGAAACATGTCTTTCTTTCTATAAAATCTAGCTTATAAGAAACGAGTACTACGATGATCAAAAGTCTAAAAATCTCTAGAAACTTAGAATAATTAGGAAACTGTAATAATTCAATTTCTTTGAATAGTCTATTGACCTTCGTTTGGACATGACAGTCCGTTCGGTAATATCAAAAGAAAAAGAGAGCAGATATTGATTATATAATATTTAGCAATATTGATGGAGTAGACGTAATTTTACTATAAATTATTTTAACTGGCTTCTTTGTAAACAGATGGATTGTTACAAGTTACAAGCGTAACGAAATCTTGTTGTTTGGCCCGCAAAAGATTGTAACTTTTGTTTTTGATCTGCATGGCTTTTTTATGACAATCTGCGTTTATCTCGATCCAAAAATGCTCAACGTGACAACAATAAGGCAATTTTGGGCCCCCAAAATAAGAAACTAATAAAGAAACTCTTAGTACTACTTGCTTATCCAAGCTTGCCATTAAAAACTTGTAAGCGGATTGAGCATTCTTCAAGACTTTGATGTCGTCTTCAGTGATGCCCTTGTGGTTTTCAATAACAATATTTTTAAGCAAATTTTTTAACACTCGACAGCGTATCATTTGTATGAACTTGTGCAAGGGAATATTGTTTAACCAGTGTAGTTACCGCGTAAGAACGTGACTCGATAATAAAGGAATGTGAGCGAGAAATATTCCTACGCGGAACAAACTCTAACCCAGACAAATAGCATAAAAGGTCAAACCATAAGCTATTAAAGAACTAAGAATTTCCTGTTAGGTCGTATCAAAGTTATGTGGTGCGTAACATGATCCTACCAAAATGTACCCCACAACTCTCGAAAATGGCCATTATATTCCAAGATTCGCTTTTGCTCAACAAAACATTAACGAAGGAGATCCTAACGTGGAAGGGGGGTAAAACTTTCTCTATGGATAATTTACGCGCAAAGCTACGCATAAAGTATTTTTCTCTACCAGGTTGGACCAGGAAATTGTTTTTATTGAACAAAGGAGCACTGCAAGGTAGTTTGAGCAGCAGAGGTGTCGCTCTAAAAAGTAGGAAGGGAATTGTACTGTAAGAAACTTTGTGGGCCACGCCCTTGACCACATTTTTTGTAATAATGCGTCTAGTTCTGGTGTCAAGTCAATCAAACTATTCTATGTCAATACTGATCTATGAAAACCGACGATAAGTTGTTACCGAACATATTTAAATTTATGTTCAAGATCAGCTTTAAATTACCGGAGAATATGAAATGATTTCAAAATATGATTTATAAAGGAAGACAAAATAGATACTGCTTCATGAACATATACATGGTAATCTTGTTACCTTCTAATCAAAGCTATAAAGTTCATGCTAAGCAAGTTTAAAAAATATTATTTGTGTCTGCTTTCATGCACAAAGTGATAATTCTGTTTACTTTTTGTACCTTATCTTGATCATTTCTATCCTTGTTAGGAGTGCTTACCCTCCCAACTCCATCCTGGATGGTGTTAAAGCTTCAGTAAACCGTATGCAAAAATACTTCTAAATGTACTCAAATTTTAAACTTTATACTGGGGGCCATCCATAAAGTACGTAAGCAGTAAATCACCCAATTTTCGACCCCCTCCCACTGTACGCCTTTGCTCTCCCCCACCCCTCCTTGCGTACATACTTTATTAATAACAAGATAAAGTATGGTGCCTGATCACTCTCAACAATTCATTTTGACTCGTCTAAAAATCTTAGGAACTAATTACCATTTTAGTTTTGGCAAATGATATGCCAGTTTTAATAAAGAGAGGAAGTATGTCATTTTAAAATCCTGATAGGATGGTTAGATCAAGGCAAAAATCTGACCATCGTGACGCCAGATTCTGGACATTTAGAGGTGTGCTTTTGTGGATGCATCTTATCAACATAAACTTAGATAAAAACTTAGATAAAACTAAGTAGCCTCCCAGTGAACACCATTAAAATTATCAATAAGTTTCACACCTCCTAGATGTCATATAGAAAAACGGTTTATAACGTTTGCTGTATCGATTGTCATGTCAGGGAGATATGCATTAGTGCTAAGGTATTCATTCTGTCTTTCCTATCGTGTTTCGATGGTATTTCTATAGTTCAGGCAATGATGAGATTTCACAAGTACATGTTGTTACAGGAATAGTAGCAGCTATTTTTAGAGCTTCATAAATATTGGGAAAAGTCATTTTATATGCGACGGGAAGAAGAGAAGAAGATTAGATTGAGGAATACCTTTAAACATCAACCCACATTTTTGACTCGAGTGTAAAGTGTCCTGGTTCAGGAGGATCATCTTTGTACTTTGGTATCAAAAATTTTCATACCAGTCTGAATCACTCAAAACTCTTCTTGGCACAATGAAATTGGCATATAGGAGATTCTTTTGTACAAAGGAGAACTTCATTTTTGAATTGAAGGTATTTTTTGAATTGAAGGTGGTTAACAGGAAGTAGCAGGAACACTGCAACGGTATACTTAAATATCTTCAGTATTTGGCTTGTAGGATGCTGTACCAATTCTACTTTCTATTTCAACAGCTTCTTTTTAGCATTCCCTGTGCCTTTGGTCTATGCCCTTCCGAGTTAACAAAGAGAAAAGTAATCTTTTCTACTTTCTATTTCAACAGCTTCTTTCTAGCATTCACTGTGCCTTTGGTCTATGCCCTTCCGAGTTAACAAAGAGAAAAGTAATCTTTTCTACTTTCTATTTCAACAGCTTCTTTCTAGCATTCACTGTGCCTT
>JANTCA010001459.1:0-11991 GCA_024741275.1 Chironex yamaguchii
TCTGTAAAACACTCTCTGATCCTCTTGAAACATTCGGTTGTTGCGTATTCTTGCATCTCTAGCCTTCGCATGCTTTACCTTTGTGTATCGATATCTTAGTTCATCCAACACTTTTTCCTTCAGATACATCAACTCTTCTTTTCTGAGGAGTTGTTGGTCTGCCTTACACTTTACTTTTTACAATATATCCTTCCCCTTTTTGTTGATTTCCTCTTAATCTTTCTTCTCTGTATTTCATTGGCTGTCCATGCTATGATCTGTCTCAGCTTCATGATCTTTTCTTCACTCTTTCTAATTCTCCTATTTTTCTGGTCTTGATTATTTATCTTTGCTTTTCTTTGTACTCCTTTTCACCCCACACCTTTCTTCTCATGTTCTCGCCATAGCATAAACCGCATCTATTGTCTTGCAAATGTCATCATTGTTGTTGAGATGCTTTCCAAGCACCTTGTTGGCAAGGTCAATCTCATTATTTGGTAAATCTCTTTTCAGTTTCTCCAAACGTTCTCTGTTTGCAATGCTTTCCTTTGTTGTTGGTGTTAGCGTGGCTAATAATAATATTATTATTACTATTACTATTATTATTATTATTATTATTATCATAATTATAATTATCATCATTATTATTATTATTACTTTTATCATTATTATCATTACTATTACCTGTCCAATAATTTTCATCGCAAATCAAGGAAATATTCAACGTTATGCCGAGAGTTGTAAAAAGATTACTAAAGAAAGATGATTTTATCAGCCTAAGTAGGACTTTCATTGGAGGCGTGTGAAGTGAATGCAAATTGGTTGCAAGCTGAAAGTCTTGATGATTTAATTAGAAAAATTGGATTATATTAACTGACAATGATTGGATGTATTGTTAGGACCTCATAATTTATGTTCTGGAAGTGACAAGGAATGGACTAATCCTGAACTTTTAACTTGGTAGGGATTGTGATATAAGTCTGACTACTGTCATACATACATCAAATATGCCACTTCTGAGAGTATTCATTTGTATTTGGGACAATAGAAGATAATAAATTGGAAGTTTCATCAGAAAATTATTCATGATCATTATCACAATAATTGTAAGAAATAAAGAATGAACAAATCCTTATGTTGCTGGAATTTTAAAACATATTGTTATCTTGTGTCGTTACAAGTTGAACAGAATTTTATCATGTATGTGGCAACCTATTTATACGGAATATGTAGCAAAAGTAGTCGATCCTAGACAAGAAGGGAAACGAAGAAAGAGAAAATGAAGAACCAAAACATTATTGGAAGAGTCAAATGAACATGAACTTTTTTGCTTACAGCGTACTGGTTTTATAGATTTAATGTAGACAAACTCCAATACACTTAGATGAAAGGACGATCTAGCTGTGCCAATTATCCGAAAATTCTCGTCCTTATACATTTTGGTGCATTCTGAATTTTCTAGACAATCTTGGCTTGGCCTATGGCAGAATTGCATGTTTTGGGAGTCGTTTTCGCTTTGCAAGCGCCAGATAGCTGTTCCCTAGGAGGAATTGATGCTTGGTGTGACCTACATACCGAGCTCCATAACGGTACAAAAATTCATATACTACAAAGCTTTTTGGTGTGATAGGTACACAATCCTTGTGAATGGATGGCAAGATCTTTCTAGTTGTGAAAACAATTCTTGGATTAACAGCAGAGAAACATTTAACTATAGCTTTTTTAATCTGTGTTTCTATGAACAGAAACATTATCTAGCCAAGGAGGTTTTAAGTATACAGGACATTTTTGAAGCCCAAAAGATTTTTCGGTTACAAAATCAGTGATCTATTCCAAAATAGCATCTATTCCGAAAATATGACTACCAGAACTAGGAAAGGGGCCAAAACGAGGACAAAGTAATCCTGTGTATCCGTGATCCTACAGTCGTTCACAAAAATTGTGAGACCACATTAATTTTTCGCCCCTTTTCCCCTACAAAACAATGTTGTTGTGCGAATTGTACAGAAAGATCAAGGTAAACGATTACTTCAAAACAACATTGCTTTGTACGGGCGAGGGGCACGAAAATCATTGTCCTTTTATTGAAATATAGAAGGGTTTTGTCAGGAATCAGCGAAAAAATTGTGTCAGTGGAAAGGAGTCTCAATATATTTTGTGAACGATTGTAGTTATCACTTATGTCTCCTGCCGTAGTCTTAATAGCCGTGCTACCTCATTTTTAATGTTAATCTCAATTTCCTTACCTTTGATTAAAGTGTGGAATTCTACATTTAACAAGAATGATATTAATTTTGTCAAACACATGCCAATGACATTGCATAAATTTGTTATTAACTAAGATGTTACATTTCATGAATCTAACCCATTTTTAACAAAGACGTCAAAGCAGATGATTACGCGTACCTCGTGGTATTGCCCTCTCTGACTTTATAATCTTCAAAGCAACTTCATCTTTGTCCAAATATCCCACCTGAAAACAAAAAAAAACAGTGGTATTTGTAACCTGTATTGAAATTTGTAAGTAACTTTTGGCTTGGATTTGTCTCCGTCAAATTCCATAGTTTTGTGTAATTTCAATATTCAAATTTCAAGAAATGTTCCTGGTACATGTCAACTGATAAAACGCGAGATATACAGTAGTTATCTAGAGCTACGATGAAAATCCTTTTAATTAATCTAACGATTCAACTAAAATAAATAAATAATGGTAGCTTTTCATTACTTAAGTTCACCAAGTTACTGTACTTCCGATAATTACTTTATAATCGCCTTGAAAATTTGCGACATTGCGCTAAAATCATACTTAAAGGCTTTTTTCGTCTGACACTCCTCAGAGTATGAAACGACAGAAAGGAAAGTATATGTATATAGCAACCTATTTATAAATCAATAAAAACCTTTTAAGTATGATCTTAGCAATGTCGCAAATTTTCAAGGCGACTTTCATGTTTTGCATCACAAAAAGATAATTTCTTTATAATTCTGAACCTTAGCTAGTCTGAAATAAGCAAAACTATACTAATGTTTGCTAATAGACTTCGGGGCGTCTATCCTATCATTTACGGTGTTCAGTGGAGTATACTGCGACGCATATTTGCGTATATTGTCGGAAGAGGCTGTTGTCTAATGTTTACTTAGGAAAAAGTGGCGATTAGGAGGGTAAACAAACGAACAAACAAACTTAACAAGCTTACCGAAGCCCATAGACAAACACTTAGATCTTATTCTTAAGGTGTCCATTGAAAACGACAGTAGAACTCTTTCTTCTTTAGCATTGTCACTGTCAGCGATACGAAGGCTTAAAGCAGGCACGTCAAGAATCAGCTCTGGCCTTGGGGCTATAAACAACACGGCCCCTTTGTGGGTTTTAAAACTTTTAAGAGTTGGACAAAATCAAGCTCGTTTGAAACTACTGAAATTATGTTGCATGAGCATAAGCATAGTCAATAATAATATAAAGCTAAAATAAGCTTGCATAAGATTGCAAAATGGTTAATAATGTGTTCAAAATCAATAGAATCCAAGCTAAACAATAGAATAAAATTAGTGAAGGAACAATAATTAAAAGATGCATGAGTGAGCGTCCACAAGTGTCTTGATTGAAATGGTATCGTATTAGCAAATCTTTTCGCCGGCCCTTTTCGGGTCCCGACCCCAGTTTGCCCCGGTCACCTCCATTTCGGCGGTACTGGCTTGCAGTATACTTTACCAGGCCTGTAAACAGGACTGGCACATTGTGAACCTCGAGTTGTGAGTTCAATTGCCAATTGCTCCCGCTTTCTCCAAAGAAGCCGTAACTGTATTATTACACTTTTGATACTAGAGAAAGACTTACACAGAGTTACATTGACGAATAATATAGGGTTATATGTTGTGTTTGCCAGTTGTTGTATATTGGTATTAGATGAATGATTCAGAATTAAATAAAGATCTGGTCCTAGTTTTCAGTAGGTACATTAGTTTGATTAATAATTTAAGCACTTTTACGGATTGCTAATATCTAACCATTAATTACAATGTTTATTAAGTAATGGAAAAATCCAATGAACATAGACTCTAATCACCATATACGAAAACATTTTAGAATGCAAACAAATGAAGTCATATTTAAGGATATTTAACAGAGCCAGTGAAGGAACACATTAAATTTATCAGGATAATTTTAATTTTGTAATAAAGATAAAAATTTTTCAATATCTTTTTAGCTTTACCGACTTCTTATAAAATATAAAGTTCTTACCTCTCTACCATCAATACTTAAGTCAGTTTGAGCTAAGCCCGATGTCAACAGCGCTGTAAAGGTAGCGGTTAAAGTCATACTGCACATAATCCAAAAGGTCGCAAGCACCATACCAGGAAAGGACCTTGCAACTTTATCACCATACCTAAACAGGATCAAAACAAATTGTATTCATTGAGAAATATATGAGAAATAGGCAGGCTACCTTAAAATTCCTTTTATTGACTGGATTATCACCATGGCAGTCGTGCTACAAATTTTCGTGATTTCGTATTTGACAATTCCATTGTATACAATGATCACAAATTTAATGACATAAAGGGAATTAACAGGTAATACGCTACAAATACAAATGTAGTATAAGGAGTACTAATGTCAATAATATAGTACAAATTAACAAATAACAAAATGGTCAGAATACTACAAAATACAGAACCAAATTATTTGCATGAATAGGGATTTGTCAAAACTGGTTGACCAAGCAACCCCAATCTTTCTTGTGTCTTCGTCTGATCCTCTCCTTATATTGGCAAGATGGTAGTGCTGAGCTTGTTGTAAACTAAAATAATAGCATTCATTCATCTACCCTTTACCTGTTCATCACTAAGAGAAAGTGGAATGTATTGAGATGGAATCGGTAGAGGATTATTTTAAAAAATGACTAATAAATTGAAATTGATGATTGTTTACAGCGAGGGAAAGGGTCATCAAAGAACTGTACGGGTACACGTCATTGTTTACATATTTGTTCAGCAAACACAACACAAGATTAAATGTCATTTTACAAAAACGCATTTTACAAAAGTAAAGAATCTGAAAGTTGCATGGCAATTTTATTTACATATTCCTATGCTTTGGGTAACAAGCAAAGTGGTGTGCAAGTGTCTAAATTGCTTGTAAAGGCATTGTGGGCAGATTAAGTCTTACTAATATGTAGAATGAAAGACCTCTTTTAATTACTTTCTAGTGGCTCTAACGTGTTAATAATCTTGCTACAAATCATGATCAAGGAATTATCAGAGATGTTCAACAAAAATTAAGTATGTAGATTCCATTACGTTTTATTATTATGTAATATGTGGAGATAGGAAGTTGCATAAAATAAAATTTGCAACGTAAGCCAATCAATCAACGTAAAAAAGGTAAACAGCGACAGAGAAAAATGTCATTATTTGTTCCATTAAAAAAGATCCATCTATTGTTAAATTGTATTTTATTGTAGGCAGGATAGCTTTTTGTCATTGTATACAATTTTTCCTTCATCCGTTTTTCGATATAAACTCGTACAAGGTACAGTACGGTTGTATCAAGTATCATCACATACTGGATTGCAGAACTCAGTCTAAAAATTGTAGTTTATCTAATAACAACACTGTGTTTGCTTCTATCATGACTTGTACTCTTTTGTTTATTCATTATTTTAGCATTTATACTTGCTAATCAATAGCTACTACACTGGAATATATAACAATTGATAACACATTAGATTGACTGAGAAAGTAGAGAGCTCACCCAACCGTAGACATAGTAACAGCCGCCAAGTAGATACCATCAATTAGACCGAAAAAGAAATTCTCTCGGAACTCCGATGAATTGTTTTTGTGCTCCTAGAGAAAGGCAGAATCTAGATCAGATATCAACTTGAATGACCAGGATTACGTTTTGCCATCATCTTGGAAGCAGTATGCTTAGTTATTTACTGTTAAGGGTGGCACTTCTTCCAGACAAGACGTTATTATCAAAATTTACGTATCCGATTTAAGATACTTACCCACAATCTTACATCGACAGATGTAGTGCCCTCTCAGGACTCGTAAGACTGGAACAAGCATCCCACTAGTCGTAATTTGTGAATCCCACTAGTCGTAGTTTGTAAATCCCACTAGTCGTGCCTACCATCATGTTAATTATCAAATGGCAAATTGTGGTCAAAAAGCTCTACACACTTTGCTTTGATTTCAAAAAGTACCTCCCTCTCCTTATAATATCTTACAGACTTGCCAATTGAGTTCCTCTAACTTAGTTGTTTTTTTTGCGTTTTCTACCCGTGTTTGAACCTGCTCTTATTTTTGCTGTTCCATTTCATCTTCGTAATGTTTGGTTCTTTCCATCTTTGTCTAGTCACAGCTCTCTTTACTCATATATTGTTTAAAGTCAGTGATGTCAGTGTCCTTTTATAGCGTTCTAAACTATTACAATAGCGGAAAAACGTGCATTTAAGCAAAGAACTTTTTGCACGTCTGTGTATAATTGTGTAACTAGAAATAGTCTGTAGTAAAGTGCTCCACCCCAATTCGTGTCAATGAGAATTAATGAAGTTAATTCTCATTGTCGCAAATTGATTCATACTAGCTGTAATGGTTAAGTTTGGAAGATATCAGATCATAGTTACATCTTTGGATGTTTTTCTCTTATGCTCGAAACCAAGGCTATTTCAGATAGTTCATAAAGCCCCAGAGAAATGGTAATAGTAGTTACTAAAAGAGCATATTTCTTAACCTAACAATTGCATTTTGGAATATGGACGACGAAACTTTTCTTGCTGGGTCTCCCTATAGTACACAGGGACTACTACAGAGTCCCACCGGGCGTGAGGCAATTAACTGCCTATCATTCAATGATATACTGCCAATTCCACGTTTGCAAATCAAAGCTTTACAAAGTGGTCCTGAATTTCTACGCTGGCAGTTGTTGCACTCCTATTGCAGTCCACCTCAATTGAAACTAATGCTAAACCCATAGTTTAAACATACGAGGTAATCCTTGTTATAACAGTTACTAATGGGATTAAATAATTCATATGAAAGCCGGATTGATGAACATAACGGTTTTCAATCAGAAATAGCGGAGTGCCTTGGGGGATGTTTATCTCTTGAACTTTGTATCTTATGTTTGTTAATCACCTGCTCTCCTCCATGACTTTTACCATCTGCCAATTTGGTGACGATAACTTAATGCGTCTTCCATTTACCTGAATTCCCAGTGTAAAATCTAAGAATACTTTCTCATTTGAGTCGCTTACTATCCACTTCTCATTTATGACCAGACAGTAACTGAGAAAGTTTAGCAGCATCTATTCCTTGAATTTCAGTGAAGATAAATTTCAAATGTCGCCAACTGACCAAAAGATGACACACTCTAAATGATACACAAAAGTAATAATTTCAGTACATCTCGTTTGCTATATTCTCCCTTGAACTAGTACCCCACTTTTATTTTTTGTTATAATCATGAAGGTATAATTCAGTTTCGTTAATTATCTCTCTAAAGTTCTCTATTTAGTTCTCTTATTGAGCACTGCTATTATGTCCGATGTCATGCTCTCAATTCATGTTCCTCTTTTGCATAATCCTTCCCTGTGAGCAACTGAACATTTACACCTCATTGATAAGTTCTAAGTTTCTTAACAGTCTCCGTTGGCATAAACAGTTGCACTGGGATTGATCCATAATTGGAATACGTAAAACGGCTCTGTTTTTACTCTTGGCCATTGTTTGCTCTTGGTCATTGTAAATTCTAATGGCTTTCATCTCTATCAATTTCAAAACATAGATTATTTACACATCATCATGGCTCACTTTTAAGACTCTAACCACTTTGCTTAACACGGGACATATAATAGTGACATGAACAAGTGAAAAACAAGATTTGTTCTGAAGCTCCAAAAGGACATAAGTTGTTTCAAACATGCTGCCATTCTCACTGAAAACTGTCTTTAATAGTCATAAGACCAAATATGTGCCTCCACGCACTGACATGTTTTATTGGTGATATGACTCTCTTTGCCATTCTGACACCCATTTCGATACAGACGCGACTTAGGTTTAATGGGTAAGAATGACTGTGTTGCACTGAAAAAGTGATATGTAAGTATTGCCACGGAACGTCGGGTGTATCACGAAACATAGAGGAAACAATTTATTGTGGTCTTCTGCTATAACACAGGGAGTTGGAAGCATCAAAATCTTATGTAAACCAAGAGGGATTACTTATAGATATTTTTAGCTGGCCTTGTTCAGGGACTGAATGCATACGGACAAATAAACACAGTCATTTACCTCAACAGGCTAAATATGTGTGCCATGCTGGACTGCATTAGGACAAGTGCAACCTCAAGTACAAAAAAGTTGTTATTTGTTGAGGCTTATTGGACAAAGGGTCAGCAAGCAAAGATACGTATCTGCTGTTCAATGTCTGAAAAGCTTCAAGCAATACAACCTTGTCAATGTCTTTGCAACTTTCGGAAAATCATCATCATAATCATCATCATAATCATTATCATCATCATCATCATCATCATCATTATCAGCCTTCCATGATTAATGTATAAGAAACTAAAAGTTAAAATGGAAGTTGGTAGGGCATGTTGCTTGAATGGCAAATGGATTAATGACAACTAAGACGGAAAGGACCACCAAAATGCGTTGGAACAAAAAACAGATTTTGGAAGACGGAGTAATATGGACAGAGTATAGAAGAAGACAAATCACAATGAAAGTGGTTATGGAGGCAATGTGCTTGACGTAAAGCTCATGAGAGAAAGATGAGACCTTTTATTGTATGTTATGTAATTTCTATGGGACCTTATTTGCAAATTATTATCTTACCAACAGCCAGAATATTATTCCAAATATTGCAGCACTTGTTAAGGCAACAAAGAAAAACAAGGCACCTCTCCTTAATCCTACGTCAAAAGTTCGATACAATAAGTCATTTCGTATTTCACCATATACCAAAGTAACTCCAGGTCTAGTTGTAAGCACTATCCGCTTGTATGTTCCGGTTGGATCCACAACGTATGTTGGCCCATACACGTGCAATATTGATCCAGGTCTTGATGAAAAGTTCTTTGAAAAATCCTGTTGAAGTCTTCGTATGAAAGCTTGGTAAGAGCTCAGTTCTTCAGAATAATTCACTCGAATTTTTCCTTTACATTTTAAATTTGCACTTACATTTTGAAAAAATCTCGGTATTAGTCCAATGAATTTTCCATTCTGTTCATGAATGTATGGATTGTTACTCCACCAAATTACCTCAACGTTCATTGTAAAACTAGAAATGGGTACAAATACTGCAGACATTATAACGCAAATGAATTGTACAAAACGCATAATGAGTAAGTGTTGTAATATAACTTTCCTCGTTGTTGTGTAGTAGTACGTATATCTAGTAAAACAACTATATGACTTGGTAAAATTGATATTGAATCATCTTTATAGCTTTTCTGTATGGATTTTGACAAGTATTCCTGATCAGCGACTAATAAGACATATTTAATGTAATTATGCATGAATTATTTATCATAAAACCCACACTTCACAACTTTCTGATAGCCATGAATATATTACCCGCTAAAAGAATCATAAGTTTATCCAAGATTGAAAATGATATATGATTATCTTTAATCAAAACAATGGACCATTTTCATTCAGATATACATCAATTTGCTCACATTTTTTTGCAAAATAACAGAAGTGCTTTCTTGCTTTAAACACAGAAACGTGTCGAGCATTAACCAACATATTCAAATAAGTAGAGTAGTTTACAATTGCAGCAAAGGAAAGAAGCACAAAAAAACAAATCTTCACTTCCAATCATTTCATAATGTCATCACTAGTAAAATTAATATAATTAGGTACCCAACGGTAACAACAGCCAGTCGTACGTTTTATGAAAGATTGAGGAGTATAAGTATTATAGTTTATTCTGAATTGGCTGTCGATAGTTAGATTAACGAAGGACCTGCAAAATTTAGTGACCAGAGGTCAAGCAGCAAGTGAAGTAAGGTTAGCTTAATGTTACCAACACGACTTCGCTAAATAGTCGTACATAATTTCATTAGGACCAATGTAAATAAGTAGAAGGACTACCAGCGATGGAACTCTGGGGTAGGAAGAATAAATAAGCGAGTGTTGATTTGTGATAGCCCTTATTTTAAATTGGCAAATCTAACGAATGAAAGAAATATTGTTCTTTTGTACTAACAAAACCTGGAGAGATATTGGTGTAGACGTTACATAAAGATATTAATGAAAAGCTAATAACACGAGAAGAAAATTCATTTATAGCGTAGTATTATTTGGAGTGCATGGGGTATGCTTATGTGGGGTGGCTTGGGCTGTTGTATCCGGCTCATTTTCCTAGGTTTGTGATTTTAGCGACCAATATGGTGAAAGATAGTACCTTTTCGAGTCAAACACCGAAAAGACAACCTCTTTTCAGTTAACGCTAACGAGGCGCTGTCGGTGTTTAGCTGGTTAGCAATGGAAAGCGTTTAATTGATCTAAAAATTAGATAAAATCAGTTTGTCTCCTAGAATTAATTGCGAGTTTGTAAACAGTAAAGTGCTATGATAGTAAACTTAATTCTTGTTCAAACTTTAATTTTCACCTTGACAATTTGAGTAGGTTATTTCCTATTTTAGCATTTCTACAATGATTGTTTATTGAGAAACACACATGGAAATTTAAGCAGGTGTTTTTATTGATGTGTTCCTTCACAATGGTACTTGCTTGTTTATGCATTTGATCAAGAATACTTATCGGTTTATAGAAGTGGCTTGATATTATTTGGCGAGTCACCAGGGGTCGAATTTGAGTCAGTGGAATGCGAGTACTAGATCATTACTAAATGACTTGAATATTTAACTACTTGTTATCATGCAATATATTAAGTTCAATGGATAAATCAGTAAAAGTCAGATTTTTTGAAGAGTGAAGTATTGAAGTAAAAAATACCAAATTGATATATCAAAATGCAGTCAACTATCGCCTTACGGACACCCGACATCACGGACACTCCTCTATTACGGACACAAAAATCCCCGACTGAAAATATGAAGAAATGACTGAATGTAGTTCCCGCTATAACGGACTCTCCCTATTACGGAAATGCGAACAATTTGAACATTCTAATTATTTCAACTCTCGATAGAATGGACGAATGGACATATGATGTGTATAACGAGCTTCCTATTCGTCACTGCATAGGTAATGAGTAGGAATTTCTAGATTCTCTAGCGACAAATGGGCAAGAGACAAGAGAATAATGATGATGATGACGGTGATGACGGCGACGACGACAACGATGATTATAATGATTATGATGATGATAATGATGACGATGATGATATTGATGACGATGATGATGATAATGATATTGATGACGATGATGATGATAATGATGATGATGATGATGAATATGATGATGATGATGATGATGACGATGATGATGATGATGATATTGATGACGATGATGATGATAATGATGATGACGATGACGATTATCATTATTATTATAATGATTATGATGATGTTGATGATGATGATGACGATGATGATGATGTTGTTGTTGAAGATGATGATTATAATGATGATGATGATGATGATGACGATCATGATGATGATGATGATGATGACGACGATGATGATGATGATATTGATGACGATGATGATGATAATGATGATGACGACGACGACGATCATTATTATTATAATGATTATGATGATGTTGATGATAATGATGATGATGATGATGTTGTTGAAGACGATGATGATGATTATAATGATTATAGTCATGTCGATGGTGACGATTATGATTATGATGACGACGACGATGATGATGATGATGTTGTTGTTGTTGTTGATGATGATATTGATTATTATTATAACGATGATGGTGATAATGATGATGATGATGATGACGATGATGATGAGGAGGAGGAGGACGATGACTATGATGATTATGATGACGATGATGATGATGTTGTT
>JANTCA010001460.1:0-12458 GCA_024741275.1 Chironex yamaguchii
CTGGTCAGAGCGCAAGGACTCTAACCACTTGGCCACTTGCCCACGACCTATCATTATAATTTACTGTTAATTCAACTCTACGCCAACGTTGGCTAAAACTTCTTCATATATTCCTTAAAATTTAGTCCCCTTGAAAAGTGATTTAATAACAGTTCGAGCGATTTTCATCCTCAGTTATCAACTACTTTTATTCCAATTTGATACACATACGACCTACTTAAGACTATAGTTCAAGCAAAATTAGCTTTGATGCTACACACTTCAATCCTAGTATGACTATTTTACAAAGCACTACACGCCTTAATTTAAGGGGTGCAAGGTTTAGCCATCTTGTCTGGTTGTGAGAAATAGAGGATATTACACTGAAAATTTCAGGCAATCAGCAATTGCCCAATTATGAGTACTCTGGTCGCACTCAGGAACAAAAACTCAAAACATAAACAGGTCAACCCAACCACAACGAGGTTACTGCACAATGAGGCTCGATATCGTTTCCTCGCTTTTGATAATACTACAACTCTAATGCCATTATAGATTTCCTTCGTGTCTGTAAGGGCAAAGTCTGCAATTTCAAAGTACTAAAGCCTTCTTTTGTCTGAATGACAACAGTTTTTTTATACCAACGGCATAGCGTCCAAAGCACATTTTAAGCTAACGGTCAAACGATGTGAAATATAACCGCATGCGGACCAGTCGTTACAAGTCTCCCAAATTTCGACATCCGGTGTTGTTAAACCATGAAGATAAGCTAAAATGCTTAGTTATTTCTTCAAAATATATCCTGTCGGGAAATGTAAAGTCAATAAAACTTACGAAAGAGGCCAATGAGAGACATTTCTAAAACTTCAGTATGATTTATTTTTATTGTCACCAAACATACCATAGTAAAGCAAACACCAAACACTCCTCCAGCTACTGTTCTGGTTGGCCATATCAGGGAACTCGAGGTTCATAAGACATATTCAATGAGCTATATCAAGCTTAATCACCATGTAACGGTGTAGATACAGAAACCAATTAATCTCCTTATTGTTATGAAATACGAACGCAAAGCTATGTTTCACCCGACATAACGTTACCCTTCACATGGACAGAGCGTGAAATGTTTGGTCTGCTACGCGGTAGAGAGAAAGATAAACATTGATCATTTTCAGTGCCAACCCCTCTTCTTAGTACTCACAGATGTACCATCCAAAGCAAAACCACTGTACGTGACCAGATAACATGACGAACGTCGATGTCTGCGTGCCTCCTTTCAACAACCCTGGTTGAACTTGCACGCAAGAAGTAAGTTTACTGCTGTATGAAAAAGTAACCAAATCTTATTAGGTTGGTCACGTATGACAAGCACACACTACAACAACGGCGCAAATTTTGAGGCGTAATCCTTACGAGTACAAATTAAAAGCACAAGATAGTAGGATATTAATAACAACTAAAAACAGCTAAAAACAATTAGGGAGAACGTAAACGGGGACTGTAAAGAACCTAAACTTGCCAAATCATTTGTTTTATCAGTAAATAGCTTAATCCTAAGACAACGATCATATTCCTTGCAACAAAACGTTGTACAAGATATTTTAAAGTGTGGGCGAACGTAGAAAATAGCGATATTGGAGTTTATGTCTTTAATTACGTTGTCAATGTACACAGAGACCATGCTAGCAAGTTATGGGTTACAGGACTAACCAGACAACAGAGCTAGGAAATGAAATCCCCCTTCTTCCTGACCACATCAAATGATCCAGCAACTTGCCCTCAAAAACTCGGCTGACGTTGGTGGAAGTAAATTCATGCCACGATGTTAAGGTTTAAGATCGTACGCAGTTACCTCATGAACATTCACGCCACAAAGCGCAAATATGAAGAGGCAGAACATACAGGAAAATGGGATGAAGCAGGGAAACAGGCCGCTAAGTACAGGAAGAGCCAGCCTCTACGAGGAAGAAGAGGCAACTAGGTCACTAGGTACAAGAAGAGAAAGGTAGGTAAGCCACTACGTACAGGGAGAAGCAGCCAGGTCGCTACACACAAGAAGAGCAACGTAAGAAGGCCGTTACGTACAGGGAGAGGCAGGTAGGATGGCCGCAGAAAGAGGCAAAGACAGCTTACATCAAGGGCTCAGGTATCTGCACACAGAAACAGCAGTAAAGGGTGAACAGCTATTACCAAATGGATGCAACAGTGGCAACAGTATATAATGACGATCACACAAAAGAATATTGACACAAAAGTCAGTCTGCAATCTTGCACCACTCATATTCAGACATTAGTGAGATATTACCAACAGATTGATACGATCTGAATAGCAGCACCAGAATAACTCTCGTGATTTCAACAAGATTTTTTGCATTCACTGTACTATCCTGACTGTATTACTATGACGATACTCATCAGAGACTGGGCTCTAGTTCGTCATTCATGTAGACGTAGAGTTATTTTCCACGTATGTAATAGCACTAAAAATGGAGATGCTTTTAGGAAATGATGAGGGGGGTGGGGGTGTAAAAATAATGATAATAACGATAATGGCGTTTATGGTATCTAGCCAAGGAATAGTTTTCTATATTAGAACACCTTCCTTAGTATTACGAACGACTTGATCTTTAAGATCACAACGTCGCTGGTATCAACAGAATCAAGCTCCTTGCAACACCCCAACTCAACTAGAGACTAATAAATCTCATTCTAATCAAAAATAAAACAATCGACCTCGTCGTGTCAAACGACCTCGTGCCTTTCCAAGTGCGAGTTGTCATCCTCTGTGGGCTCTCGCGCGCCGGAGAAAGAGTGATCGAATATCCAGGTTACAAAAATGATAGAAAATATAAACCACAAGAACTCACGCATTGGTAATAGCAGTTATGACAACGACACAAGCCTGTTGTTATCTCGTATTTCAAAACTTTCTATACTTTGTTAAAATTTGCTTTCTTATCCTTAAGGTATATTTGAGCTAACGCTTTCGTAACAACGTGTGACGAGGTTGACAATAAAAATGGCCAGATATGATCGCTGCAGTTTACCAGTTGTACTGGGGCACTTTGGTGGCCTTTCAGCTTGCAATCCTATAATTAGCATCCGCTTTAGTTCTGCTAAAGAAAAAACACTAGCTGATCCGTCGACACTGTGCCAAACTAGCTTAAGACACAAATCCCATCGTTGGCACTCTTCGCTTCTGCTGTGGCAACTTGGTACAGTTACGTGGTCTTCAACGGCTGAATAACATATTTATTAACATGAATGACCTTAAGTCAAAGCATTGCTTGTTCTCTGTTTCTTGTACTGAGAAGTGTACTCAGTACATATATATACATACTTACATACATAAATACATACATACATACATACATACATACATACATACAAACATACATATATATATACATATATACATATATACATACATACATACATACAAACATACATATATACATATATACATATATACATACATACATACATACATACATACATACATACATACATACACGCACACAGACATACACACATACATACATACATACATACATACACACATACATACATACATACATACATACACACACACATACATACATACATATATACATACATACACACATACATATATATATATACATACATACAAACATACATACATACATAAATACATACATACATACATACATACATAATACAGAAATTAATGTATGATTATGACCACCAGGGTGTCGAACCCGGGTCTCACGACTGCAAATCTGACGCACCTTCTACTGAGCTAAGCAGTTCAAAAGGAAAGCTCGAAAGACTATTAGTAATTCAATCACGGTCGACCAGCACAGTTAATATTATTTGATTAACTAGGAGCCAAAATCATCCGCTGAATTACCAATTAAAATTGTATACTATGACCAAACGTACCTGATCTTCATGCAAAATTAATATCTTGGAAACTATTATATTAACCAGTGCCCCTAGACTCCTATCCTTGTACAAGTCAGCAACCTGTTAATGAAAAAACCACAAAATTTTCAGTCACTAACAGCTTGGTCAGATGCGTTACAGTCGTTAGGCAATGCTGGTAATGCATTCATTGCGTTGCGTAAGGTACTGTGGCATAGTGCATTGAACACTTTTAACGTGAAGGATCTCAGTAATCAATGCAAGACAGCTGACATTCTTGCAATACAAGTATTACATGCTAATAATTAAACCGCATATTCAGAACAAAGTTCGATTGATTAAATAGTAAACATATATTAAAAATGATGACTAACGAGTAATGTATGCCCTTTTACATACCAGCTTGTGTGCATGCGGTAGTATTTATGTTTACGTAGTTTGGTGATTCAAGTCAGTTTGTATCCGATAGACAGATAGAACATCGTGTTTCCCGAGGACTCGGTGGTACTCGCTTATAGAGTTTTATCGCATGCAAAACTGAACTTAGATGCATCGTCATCGGTCCCTATCAAAATAATACCAAATGGCAATAAATGGATGCCTTGTGTACACAAAACACATGCCGTGTAAGCGTATACGCCAATAAACAGACGTCCAGTACCATAAGTGGACGATCAAGAGTAAATGACTAATAGTCCTTTGACTTTCCGCTTTGAGCTCTCAAAGATAGTAGGCAAGTCGTCTGATTTGTAGTCGTGACACACGAGCTCGAATCCCCGGTGGTTACAATCTTAACTTTACTTCTGTTCCCAACAAAAAAACGGAGTGGATATCAGTTAATGACGACACGCGTCCCAGTCAGTTGATGAATCATGAAAAAGGAAATGATTTCAAACACTGACAAAGCAAATAACATATATATAAAAACCAAGGGCCCTGTTTTACCGATACAAAGATAGGTGTCCTAAATCACTTGAGGGAGGAAACAACGTGGCTCTTATTCAAACAGAGTGAGACTTTCATTATGACCAGGCTGTTGAGAAAAGCCTAGAGGTCAAAATGCGACCTTAAACTATCGAAAAGGACGCAAATACAAAGCAAATATGAAAATCTTTGAGCTATAAGGACAAAATCAAGTTAGGATATCTCAAACTCTGATAATGACGAGACTTCTGCTACCGTTGTATCTCACAACAAAAAGAAATAATGTCGGCGGGTGCAAAATTAAAATTACGCCAGGATCCTTGGTTTGTATACCGCACACTGCCACACAGCCATGTCTACAAAGGAGCTTGTCATGTTTATATCAACATGTTTACTGTGCAAATATACCATGTCAGAAACACTATTATAGATTCGCATCGCATGTTTTATTTTACAAAGGGGCGCTGTTTATTGGCTCTTGCTCTCTCCAAACCTCTTAGAGACGAAAAACGACTCCAGATTACCCGAACAGAAAGCTCAAGACAAGATACTGACCATTTGTGCCTCGTATGTCTATGATTAATAATTCATTATAAACTTAGAACATTAAACAAATGTTCTAAGTTTATAATGAAATATATTGTCGTTAAAAATACGGATGATTTGCACTAACTTTCAACTGCGTTATCCTTATCATTACTACGGAAGGCAGACAAAGGAAGGCACTGCTGTTTCCAGTTCTTTGGAATTATCGCAATGTAGAAAAGGCGCCACCGTTTTGATCATAACTGTTGCCTTAAAATATGTGTATGCCGGAAAGCAAGCTTTATTTCGTACGATTCCAACGAGGCATGGAATACCAGCCAGTGTCGCTTATAATATTTGAAGTTGTTTATTTTGGTCTAAAAATGTCTGGTCCTTTTAATCGCGTTCAAAATTAGAAATAAGAAATGGCCGTGACAGTGCTGTATTTTATCAATCGGTGGGTTCCCAGATGTGGCTTGAAGCTCAAAGTGCCCAACTAATTTCATTTTTTTCACTTAACCGCGAAACAGATTACCTTTTAAACGAACTGCTGTTTTACGTACTGCTATTTTTTATATCGTTGAGTTATTCAGAAACTAGTGTTAACTGTTTGAAAACTCACATCATCTGTTCTTTGGCTTAATAAGTACTACCACAAAAGTTCTCTGATTAGACTATAACATGAGTTCAGCTAGACTATAACATGAGTTCAACTAGACTATAACATGAGTTCAACCAGACTATAACATGAGTTCAACCAGACTATAACATGAGTTCAACTAGACCATAAAATGAGTTCAACTAGACTATAACATGAGTTCAACTAGACTATAACATGAGTTTGCCTAGCCTTTCTAAAAAGCGACTACAATCCATAACTTACTCCAGTGAGAATATGCACTATTTTGGTTATTATAACCGAGGCTTAAAGAGTTATTAAACAATATGAAAAGCCTCATTCCCATAGTTTGAGATTATAGATATAAATATTGACTTGTCATATGAGCTTATGGCTTTCACGAGTAACCATTTATATTGAACTTCTCCTTACGATTTCATTTGCAAAAAATTCTACCAAATGACACTTAAGGTAAAGGTCATTGAGGAGACTCCTCAACTAACATTGTCAAGATTCAACAAAGTCAATATTGTTTAAATCATTAGTATTCATTAATATGCCGAAAAATACCACACAAATCCAAATTAATGCGTTGTCAATGGTACTATATTTCTTGATACATTGCTGGAATTAATTAGGATAGCATATGGATCACACCATATAATAAAGGCTAAAATGTTGTGCTATTAATCTTCAATAACTGTCATTTGATGTAAAGGCAGGATTTTGTGACTCAATTAAGGACGATATAGAGTGAATCAATTTTAAAGTAATCTCCACTTCATTGATTGTAATTCCAATAACGTGTTTTATAACGTTGACAACACTATATGTTATCACGTGCAGGACGACGCAGAAAGCTTGAATTTACGAAATATGCCATGACAAGGGTCTGTTATGGAGAACTGTTAAAATACCCGAAAACATCGTAGAAAGTGGGCGAGACTCAATTGATAATACTTACATTATTTGTAGCCTATGCTACCCCTCTCACTGACTGGGTTTTTTTTCAAACGTTACGCACTAGCACTGTCAATCTATTTTGACTTAAAGAAGGCTTGAAAGGAAGATACTAACAGCCCGAGTTAATGTGATGTCTTATTTTCAGGAATTAAAAAAATGGAATTTGCAATATACGCAATCGTCATCCAAAACATCAGATACCGCAGCTGACACCCAGTGCTTTAATGTTCAGTTAAATCTTTCTTACGTAACTGCCATCTACAAAATAACCTGTCAACCGCAATCGGCAAACGAAGTAACATTTTCCACTAAATAACCACCGTGCAAAAACATCATCTGCAACCATCATAAGCAACCACCATCGGTAACCATCATCTGACAAGAATGCCTGCAAGTACTACTTGTACCCTTTCGGACTACTAACTGGAAGAAGCACCTTTAACCACTACATTCCTACAACCACTATCTACAACCACAAAATGCAACCACTACCTACAACCACTACCTACAACCACTACCTACAACCACTTATTACAACCACTTCTTACAACCACTTCCTACAACAACTTCCTGCAACCACTACCTGCAACCACTACCTACCAACCACTACCTGCAACCACTACCTACGACCACTATCCACAACCACTACCTACAACCACTAAAATTTGTAGTGTAAGGTGGGATCAAACATTGACCATTAAGAAAGCAAAGAACCAAGTATTGGGCGAGAAAAGACAAAGAAAGAAAGCACAGAGGAATGAAAGAAAAAGAAAAAAGTAAGATGATAACAACCAAATTAACTTTGTAGACCAACCAACAAACAGAAAACGACAACTCCACTACTTAATAATTCATTAAATCTACTTACCATATTCATCATTGTTAGTATGTATTCCTCCAATGAATCGTTACCATGAAAAGCTACCATATCCTTGTCCACAACTACGAACACATGCACATCTGCTGCAAGCATATCAACTTGATTTCCTCTTTTCCTTCTACGTGATAGCACGGCAGGGAGATTGGTATCCTGTGTACTAGCCTTGTACTTTTTGCCCGGTGTTTCGAACACAGGTTCTTTGTCACCTCAAAAAGAAACATGTCAATGAAGCTATAAAAACATATACTTAACGAAATGCTAAAGCACATTTAAGTATGTTCCTCCCTTTTTGCCTCTTGCTTTTTAAAGTAGTTGGAAGTCAATTATACGACTGCTAGCATAGTCGGCTCCCTCGTTAACTCAGCACCTTAGGATCGAACTTGCAAACATATCGACGTCTTACATATACATGCGTACACACACGTTGCCAGACCTGGTATGACGTTGATGCACTCACTTTCACTCACTATTCGGTTTTTCATACCAATTTACAGCTCATCATCCGTGAAGTGTGTCACTGGCACCACCTCTGGATATTGTTACACCCCTTGACACCCAACGTCTGAAATAAGACGGACATGACGGCTCTTCAACTTAATATGAGGTGGATCGAACCCTCTATGCTAAGCCTTTCAAATGTAAGTTGTGCAATTCACTAATTTGACCATCCACGTCACGTTACGTCAAGCAATACCATGCCGCGACATGCCATATGTTAAGTGTACTTAAACGTCTGCCTGTCTGGTGCGCAAGTATACATATTTCAACTTTAGGCAGCACAGTGCTATACATTCAATTTGTGTCCAGAAGGACACGGTTTAGAAAGGGAGTTTTTCTTGAAAGTTCCGAGAAACTACAGGCCTTTTCCAGCCAAACTGCATTTACCAGCTTAACTGCACCTCTCTCTTACTCACGGTGCCAATACTGGTACCCAGATGCAGGTACATTAATTAAAATCGGGCTTGTGACATTGCAATTGGGTCTTTAATCTAGCGGGAGCCATCCATGATGCAGTTACCACCAATGTGAGAGTTGCATAAGAACATTGAACTAAAATAAGAACATATGAAGTCATAGATTGAATTGGCAGACATGCAAGTATATTCAAAATACAGGTTTGCATCCCAAGTACAATGTAGTCAGCCCAATTGTTACACTAGATACAGCTGCAATAAGGCTTTTCCCAGAGGTTTCCAGCCCAGCTACAATTTAATCCGCTTAACACTTGATAAGATTTATTAGACCAACTATAAAGTGGGACTACCAGTTCTTACTTTGAAAACATCTTGGGGGTAGTGGTAAGCATGTTAGAGACTGTCTTGACATGTTACTGCCCATTTCATGAGGACAAGACCTACCTTCGTGCTATGAGCTAGAAAACTCGCTAATTTAACGTTTTCCTTCATTTAAGTTATCAACTATCGCTCCCTGCTCTAAGCCCCGTGCATAAGCTGACCGCAAACTCGCCCACTAGTTTATGAGTAATACAATCAAAAGTTACTTAAAATAGTGGTATACATTTAGACGTAACTCTCAAGGATTGATGCCGGGTTAGTCTGCTATCATTACAGCAACATGGCCTAACGAAGAAGTCTGCTACGTCAATGAAGGACAGGATATTCGATTGTTCACCATGTCAAAAATGGAAATAGTTACTCTGAATGACCCTTCAGGCTTGAAGCTGAATGGGACGATTACAGGAAATTAGTGGCTACTAACCAATTTAAACAAATTAAGTAAACCGTTAACGTTATATAGTAACAAGTGATGTGGTTCGTGAATTGATTTTGCTCAATCGTATCAGTGACGTCGATCATTTGTCAGGAATGTGAGATGAGCCACATGAAACAAAGAGGGGCAAAGAATTGGGTGACATATACTTTTCAATGTAATACATGTATATTAGATACCTCATGATTTACCAGTGAATGGTTTGAGCGCTAGAAAGCCCTTTGAGAACACAACTATTTAAAATACATCTTTCACTACGAACGGCAGTTGAAATACTACGCTGCTGTAAACCCAACTATTGCATTCTACCCATAGCAAAAAAAGATATATTACCATTGTACCATTCAAGATAAACATAACAACAGCATCAGCAACACCAACACCACCCACATCAACACCACCAACATCAACACCACCAACAACAACACCACCAACATCAACACCATCAACATCAACACCACCAACATCAACACCACCAACATCAACACCACCACCAACAACAACACCAACATCAACACCACCAACATCAACACCACCAACATCAACACCACCAACATCAACACCACCAACATCAACACCACCCACATCAACACCACCCACATCAACACCACCCACATCAACACCACCCAAATAAACATCATCCACATCAATACCAAGAAAGGATACTTATGATTGCGAATGTGTTGCAGTATGTCGCGTTTAGGCTGCGAATGTGTTGCAGCATGTCGCGTTTAGGCGCGAATGCTAAGTAACTTCATAGTAGTTAACAGTCAGTGTTAAAATGGGTAACAGGTACCTTGAAATGATACTGACTGCCTTATTGATGTAATAAACAACAAATAGATGGATGCTTTCCTATTAAAGACTTCACCCCAACCATTACATGACTAACATAAAAACAAACATCAGAATGGAAAGACTCTAGTGTCCTTTCGTTTGTCTACTCCTCATTTACCCGTTCATTTCCCACTCAACTGTCCACTCTGCATTCAGAAGACCACTCCCCTATCGCCTGCACACTCACCAGTGCACTCGCCTCTACACTTACTCTTGTTTCTGCTTCTTGCATAGTATATATAACGAGCAGAGTTTTTTATTTTTCCTCTTTTGAACTATATATACTCACAAATAGTGTACAAAATATATATGTATGTATGTATGTATGTATGTATGTATGTATGTATGTATGTATGTATGTATGTATGTATGTATGTATGTATATCCTTGGTATTACGAGACGAAACCCAGCGGTGGGTAAGGGGAAACTCATACATTTTTTCTGTGTTTCGGCTTAAGCCTTCATCAGCGTCAGATATATGCAGCATCTAAGTAAGACAACTAGTTATTGCCCATTTGTCTGTTTTACACTCACTGTTTTTTAGACGCGCGTTACCCACTGCATTTCTTCCCTTCTGCATAATGTAAATGACTGCATGTAACTCGTTTACTCGACAAGATTTTCTTGCAAAAGATCAACCCTGCTAAGTAAGTCTGAACTAACCAGGAATATTAATAAGGAATAAATAAAACGAAAAGGAAACGCCCTCGATCATAATCTAAAGTAAGGCTTTCAAATCACTGTTTTCCAAGATAACCTTGTCCTCCCTATCAGTCATGAAGGAAGTACCAATTTAGCTTGGTCGTGGAAATTATGCTGAACTTTCAACTGAATACTATGAAGTAATTGCAAAGTAATCTTATCACAACTCAATCCAAAAGCTGCAGGAAAGGTGACCTAGCTCCACTTAATTAAAAGTCAAAGGGAAGTCGTCGTGAGATAAAATGTGAAATAAATGTGGTTTCTGTAGCTGAATAGACTAACTATAAGGCGTTAACTGTCAACCCAGTGCTATATTGATAAGACAATTGGTCAACCTTATCAGCACTTATGCTTTGAAGGTTCTGTTATGGAGATCACAATGTAGTTTTTACCTCAAGGTAAAGAAAATGTACTCTTTGATCATGTTCATGAACACGCACACTTACTACTCTTAAAAAGTACGCTCAACTAGAAGCACTGTTTTGATTACGAGCACGACTGACGCCATTATAGTCATCATTAACACAACCAACGTCGTCAGTAGCAACATGAATAAAGAGGGCTGGGCTCCATAAAGCAGAGGCACCAAGGGCGTTTGAATTCAACTCGTGCTTGCGATGAGAACAATTTGGCAGCCATTTCGAGCAGTGGCACAAACAAACAAAGAAACCCGAATAAAAAAAATAGGTAGCACCCTCTAGCTATTACCCTCTTTTCATCATTCTAACAAGTTTGCTTCGCCAATACTTAAAAGACGAAGGGTAGTCAACCAATTATCATTCTTCATTCTTTGCATTCCTTTAAGTCTCCGTTTTAGGCTTCATAAGGGTAAATTGTAATAACAACCTGATAAAGCATAACTTTATGTTCACATTGGTAACTAAATTTATGTTCATAATTCATAATCTATCAAGTGTTGTATTTTGCGGAAGACATTTTTGCCGTCGAGGGCACTCTGATCAATTTTGCGGAATTTTGTTCTGAAATTGGAAGATTCTGATATTAATTTTTGACAAATATTCCCACAATTTTTCACAAAACTGTCCAAAAAGGGCAATCCAGGTAGGGAGATTAGTTTTAAAAGCGGTCTATATTTTAACAACAATTTCTAGAAATCACACAGTCAACAAAAGCATTTTTAACAAATTCATACATATCATTTCTATTTCTTTGAAATCCTAGTCCTCTTTCTCGTCATCACAATAGTTGCAGTAAGCCACGGAACTTGAGATATAAACTTGGTTAAGGCTTCTCATTTATAACTGTATTTTCTTAATATCAATGGTTTCTTAATATCAATGGTTTCTTAATATAAATGGTTTCTTAATATAAATGGTTTCTTAATATAAATGGTTTCTTAATATAAATGGTTTCTTAATATAAATGGTTTC
>JANTCA010001460.1:12558-36639 GCA_024741275.1 Chironex yamaguchii
TGGTTTCTTAATATAAATGGTTTCTTAATATAAATGGTTTCTTAATATAAATGGTTTCTTAATATAAATGGTTTCTTGATATAAATGGTTTCTTAATATAAATGGTTTCTTAATATAAATGGTTTCTTAATATAAATGGTTTCTTAATATAATGGGTGGTAAACTGAATGTTACATGCGAAATTACGCTTTTTCGATTGACTATTTGTCCACAAAAATTAGTGAAAGAAAATTCCTTTTAACAAGAGTGAAATTATTTTCCTGCAAAAAAATTTTCTTGCATAAGATAAACAACCTCAGTGATCAACTTGGTTGGAAAAGTGAGGTCCTAGAGTATTAGTTCGAAGGTAATTATTGAACACATGCAATTCGAAGTATTTTTACAAAGTCACGCCAATTTTGTGCTTATCACATCAATTGTCGTTTTCCCTTATAAACATTTCTGTAACCAACATTTCCTAACTAGTTGCAGGGATCTCTAGCCTGACCATACCTAAGGGATCAAATACATCGAGAACAAGTTATAAGGGCCGTCAAACTGAATACTTTCCATCATTGTTCTCAGCGAAGTGGCGATGACGCTTTGAAGAAAACAAGTGAATAGTCTTGTGCAAAGAGTCTGGGATCCAACAAATATGCAAATTAGGCCAAACTAAACTTCACCGACAGAAACACACGATACTCACTAATATCCCATAGCTTGGGACTCCCGTATCTTTCCCGCAATTAGGTAACCCATTTGAGTCTGTGATTCATTATTATAAAAGATAACAGCTCCTTATGATTTCCACCCAGATTACTTTGTGCAAGGATTTTCAGGTGCCAGAGTGGTTGTGGTACACACTTTTCACCATTACTGAGTGTCAATCAATTAGATGACATACCTTTATAGCCAATCTGCATACCAGCAATTAGAGTTTCATAATCTCCTAGTTTATCCTGCTGCATAAACAACGTACCAAGATCGCTTATTTTCAAGAATACGAGACTGCTTTAACTATTTTCATAAACTTTTGATGTTATAGTTAGTCACGTCAACTTTAAATGCCGCCCTTTGTTCTTCAAGCCAATGAACAGCCAGAATTATAACCATAAATTAAGATAGAAGGATGACCAACTAGGAGTAAAAACTCTCATCTATAAAAAAGGGTTTGGAAACGTCAAAGCTTTTGAATTGTAATAGTTTCCATTTGCAGACGTGAGTCATCCTTCAATCTCCTTAAATTACCAAAAAGAACCCTTCCAGTAATACTCGTACATTATACTTAAAAATTAATTAAACATGGTGTTAAGCTCTCTACCGGGCTCAATGATCTTATGGTTGAAATAACCAGGTAACATGATAAGCAAACGGGACAAAAGTTGTCTTAAACAGCCCGACTGAAAACCACAAGCTCATTAATACCTGACTTGCAAGAGATTTGAGACCACATGGGCAGTGAATTAATCATTAACTTTACACTAGACAAACTTCGCGCTAAAAATTGGCTATCAAGTAGTTTATTTCCCCGGGTGAAGTCATACAGTTAATTACATAGCAAATAACAGTTTATAGCTGGTGCCTATCAGTACGCTAGCTAAAAAATATTAGTCTATAGGGCCTAAGGGAAAAGGTTTTAATTTCTGTGACTGATCTGAGCTTTTCAATGAGACACACACCAAGATATTAACAGAATCTAGAGAGTCAGTACCGCCACTGGCTATATCTAACGTAAAGCAAATCTGCGGAGATAAGTAACCCTTTTGCGTCTCTATAGCCGTGTTATGCTGGCGGAAATTACAGCGTTGCTAGGCGATGTTTACGAGAAGGATGCTATAAAGCAAGCCGAACACTTCATACTTGTTCCTTTTGCACATGGGAAAGGTTGCAGCTGTTAGATATCAGGGTGCTGCCTGACATACTACAAAAATACTAGTGTGGGGATGGGCACAATCCCTGATGCTTCCATTACCGAACGGTTGCAAAATATTCGCGGCATTATTCACGTCTGTTTACTGTAGAGTACATGTTACGTTGTAAAGGTCACAAGAACACCGTGGTTAGTTCAAGTCGGTTTAATTGCTTCTTATTTTCAACCACAGAAATAATCTTAACTTATTACAACAAGGTAGCTACTTGACGCAATAAAATAAAATAAAATACTAACCAAGCAGTCTGTGACAAGACAGCTTTCAAACAAAAAGAAGAAAAAGAACAACTAAAACGGATTTGCCTCCCCTACATGAAGAATACCAATGAAAAGATCAAGAGAATTCTCAGACATCACAACATCCAATAGCCCTTTAACACAGATTCTACCTTATGTATTATACTGTCAAAACCCAAGGACCCAGAACCAGGGTCTAGCATGTTCCCTGAATTAGCACTTCGTAATTAGACAAGCGCTAGTGCGTGTTCCCTCGCACTGTGCTAAAACTAATATTCTGACTCTCGAGATAGATTAGAGAGAGAAAGAGAGAGAAAGACAGAGAGAAAGAGAGAGAAAGAGAGAGAAAGACAGAGAAAGACAGAGAAAAAGACAGAGAGAAAGACAGAGAGAAAGACAGAGAAAGACAGAGAAAAAGACAGAGAAAGAGAGAAAAAAAGAGAGGGGGAAGAGGAACAAAGGAAGAGACGGAAAGAGGGAAAGAGGGAGAGACGGAAAGAGACAAATCCGTTTTAGTTGTTCTTTTTCTTCTTTTTGTTTTGAGTGCAGCTGTCCTGCTTAGGGCCTTCTGGATGACCGTTAACTGATATGCATTGGAAAGGAGCGTCCTTCACGTGCTTCTCCACGTTCAATAGGGCTGCAACATTCGATATGTTTCTTGCCTTCACACTTTAGGCCAGTTTGAGTGCTGTTGTCGCAAAGAGGGAGAGACGCAAAGACGGAGAGACGCAAAGAGGGAGAGACGCAAAGAGGGAGAGACGCAAAGAGGGAGAGACGCAAAGACGGAAAGAGGGAAAGAGGGAGAGATGGAAAGAGAGAAAGAGTGAAAGACGGAAAGAGGGAGGGATCTTCCTGCCCGCGATTTTCTAAATATTAAACGCGAGACAGTCACGACAAAATGTAATGTTAAATAAACCTCATTTTGTAAGGCCCGATGTAATTATTTAGCCAGCACTTAGGAGACGTGTCATTTGCTGCGCTTTTGCAAATTGGCTCTCATCCATTGACGGAAGTGGCTAGTGGTATGTTCGTAATCACCCGAGGTGCCAGTCTGCAAATCCAAAATCCGACTTCTGGTGCTTCAGATTAAAGATTCTATCCTCATGGTGATTTCAAATGCAACAATTCGTCTAAGTAAGTAGCCTTTCCCATTAAACACGAGAAATCAGCTACAATATTTTCTTTTATGCAAACATATCGTATGTTAAAACAGAGCACCAAAAGGGGACAGCCATGTACGAATCTGATAGCGGCTCAATGAGAGAAACCTCCACGTGGTGAGCCGTGGATCATGCTGTTTTCAGCATGAACGAATCCTCTCAACCGACAGGTACCGTGTTCTTAATTTCTTATTTTTGGGGGGCCACAAAACCTCGTGTGTCTAAAGTTCGCCCAACATTTCACTCTCCGTGTAAGTACTGCTTTTGACTTCGTCAACGCTGCTTAATCGGTTTGTAGGGTGATTTGCGGGAGGCGTCTAATGACCGCGTATGTTACGTGAGCCCTCAAAGTGGACTTTGAGACTCGGTGGCGTTCACTAGGTCGTCCGTATGTACGACCTAGATGCTTAGCCGCAAGGCTGGCCTGTATAATACATACATACATACATACGAATCTGATAAAATAACAGCTCTTTAAGAACAAATGAGAATTTGATACAACACATTGTCCATCCAGCTGTTTGTTTTGATACTGAAATAAATTGCTTGAGAAAACACCCAACTTTAAAATAGAAGACAATTGGCTACGGGCTCCTTTTAGAAGACTAGAAAAAGCCCCATTTGAAATTGAAAAAAATGAAGTTTAAACGCAGGATTGCTTTCAAAGATTAAATTTAATAGTTTTAATCTCTCATTTACGATACTCCGTCTGTTTTCAGTCCAAAGTAAGGTTATATAGCGCGTTTTGCTATTTTTAAGTTTAGCTTCAGTTCAAACTAGTGTAATCAACATCGCGCAGATTCCTTGGTTTTAACAGATCACAGTATAAGCTATGTCTATCTGAACAAGATAAAAGTTACACGTGTCTCGCTTATGGTGTCAATCACACATATTTTTATTGCAACTCTAGGATCAGAATGTTACACAAGGGAAAGCTCCGGTTTCCTTAATAATCATTATGATCAGAACCAACGGATGTTATCCTCACCCACAACACCGTCATGTCTATAATGATATATAGAAAGACGATTGTAACCCTCTTTCATGCACTCGATATGGGATATTCCGATCGGATGTACAGCAATCCAAAACAACAAGGTTTTTTGCACTATTACAATCAATAGCTAACGAAAACTTCATCACTATTTACAAGGATTCGCCAGTTGATCATTAACATACGTATTCATTTGTCACTGTCAGTGATCAGTCCTACTCAAAAAAACCCAGTCAGGTCAAACAGAAACACAACTAGACCTTAATTTCGAACGGGAACTCACACATGCAGCGTCCTGTAAATGTAAGCATGGGACACCTGCAAATACTTTATTCTTGGTTAATGTGACGCAGAAGGGCGTTAACAAAAACAAGGCTGGGTGGAAACGCCAATTTGGGGTGTGACGAGAGCTAATAATACCAATCTCTAGTCGAATTTATCAACATTAGAAATATTGTTAAGTACGCGCGTGTATGAATTGAACTTGGCTCTCCGAGTGAATTGTGTTACATCAACAATGTTATAAGTTGAGAATGGGCATGAAAGGTCATTTGAACGTCAGAATCTCATCTCCAATTAAGGTACAACCCCACCTTCAAGTGGTTGTAGCAATTATCCATCAACACAGATTGAGTTGAATTTTGTCACATGGGAAACTCTGTTTTCACAATGTGGTCCTTCTCAAAGCCATGCCTCCTTTAGTAATCATATGACTTGAGGAGAGGGATCTCCCTGAAATAGTATCTTTGATTTATGGAGAGACTATGTTTGTAGATTAAGATTGTCCTTTATTTTCGTAACCGCAAAAATCCACTTGCAGATAGGTCTGCTTTTCAACTAAACGTTTCTGGTTTCGAACATGTGAGGTCTACTCTTCATCTGCAATAAAATCGTCTACGCCCAATGGTAGTAAAAAGGCCTGCCCCCTTTTTAAGAGTACCGCCTTAGTTTATGAACAGGATTCTTATTCAATAACAAAAAAGGTTTGCCCGTCATCAAGGGAGTGTTTTCAAGCAATGGCACGTGAATATGTCCCTCTGTCAGTGGAGAAGTAGGACGATCAGCAAGGTGTGCATTTCGTTTAGTGGTGGGTGGGTCTGTCCCTCATTGAGGTGTGCATTTCGTTTGGTGGTAGATAGGTCTGTCCCTCAGTAAAGTGTTGATTTCGATAAGTGGTAGATAGGTCTGTCCCTCAGTAAGGTGTGCATTTCGTTTAGTGGTAGATAGGTCTGTCCCTCATTAAGGTGCGCATTTCGTTTAATGGTAGATAGGTCTGTCCCTCAGTAAGGTGTTCATTTCGTTTAGTGGTAGAGAGGTCTTTCCTTCAGCAAAGTGTGCATTTCGTTAATGGGTAGAGACGTCTGCCCCACAGCAAGGTGTGCATTTCGTTTAGTGGTAGAGAGGTATGTCCCTCAGTAAGGTGTGCATTTCGTTTAGTGGTAGTGAGGTCTGTCGATTATTTCGTTTAAGTCGTAAGAAAGGGTGTCCTCTATTGGTAGAAAGGTCATTCGTTCATCAAGGGAAGCATTTGGCTTAGAGATAAGCAAGTATGCCGTCTAGTCGTAGAGCGGTCTGTCGTTCATTAGGTGACGCATTTCGTTCAATGAAGGACAATATGTCCTCTAGTTACAGAGGGGTCCGGCGCTTACTATGGCGGGCATTTCGTTCAATGATGGACAAATATCCTGTCTAGTGGTAGAAAGGGTCTGTTGTTCGTCAATGGCGACATTTAAATTTTGCAAATAGTAATTGCACACGCTAACAAGATACCGTGAATGGCAATATCACCTGTTACTAAGCAACAAATCTAGCAAACAGGGCACGCAGCAACGCCTTCACCAAAACTACAAAATCTGTTATAAACTCAAAACTATGTGCATTTAAAACTTTGATGAGTAAGGAATGTAAGGTCAACAGTTCTTCCTCCTGCTTTTTTTATAATTTCATGTTAGTACATTACGACTATTTGGCAGGTATGCGGGTCAGCGTGACCTCGCTTTGACTCTTTTCTTAAAAAGGAGGTCATCCCCTCCCTAGTTTGAATTCAAGTGCTTCTCTACATCTATTGCCATTCGATATTAAGAAGCACTCCAATGGGGTCATAATTTGTATAGCGAGCTTTACATAGGAACTGTTTCACTTATTCCGGGGCAAACAGGACTGGAGGGGGTGGGGTGGGGTAATACTTGCTTGGACTTTTCGATTTTGAACGTAAGTGTTTGTTCACAATGTTACTTATTTGATGCAAACACGTGTCTCTTGTCTCATCTATAGCATCTCTTCTTAAACGTATGTCTGGACACGATCTTATTGACAACGTTGTCCTGCCCATTCTCAAGAGGCAGGAAGCCTTTTAAGACTAGATATACTACTTTGTAAACTAAAAAAATGTAAAGTAAACTCTTTTAATGCAAACGTGTTTAGTTGGTTCAAATACCTGGCTCAGTGTGGCATGTGTACCCCACTTCTTCTTGAGTGCTTGTTCCATGAGTGACGTTAAAATGCTCTCTTGACTTATACACAACATGTGGGAATGAGAAACGCGTTGTTTTTACTGGTTCAATAAAGTACACTTCATTGTTCACTTCAAGGAACCCTTTCTGCAGGAAGAGAAAACGAAACCAAATCAATACTTAAATCATCTTACATCTCAGAAGCGCAATCGAAAGGAACACAAATGTACTGCAGAATTCGAGGAGCAACAGGACCCCCACTTCATCAACACAGCCGCAGTTAAGTTTCAAGTATTTATATGCGGAAAAAACTTAGGGTGTCCGTCAAAAGATCTTGCATTCAAATACTAATGTGCGGACAAATCATAGGGTGTTCGTCAAAAGAACTTGCATCCTAAAATAAGGCAAATAGACACTGTGACAAGCTACTGCTTGCAATTAACTATGCTACTAGACAACAAGAAATTCTGGCCCATCCTGACATTCAGTGGCTATATAGATCAAGCCTACAACAAAATAATGCGAAGATCTACAATTTGTAAGACTTGCCTGTTTAACATTTTAAACTTCGTAGATCGCCAAATCTAGCTGACTAACGGTTAAAATGGAATATATTTACGAATAATCGTGTACTATTCGAAAATTCCACACAAAAATAGCGTCTCCTGTGGCATATAGCCTCGTTTCGGCCTCACCATTTAACCTTAAGCGAGTCTTTGGTTTCTAGCGCAAGAGTGAAAGATCCCAGACCATATAAAGAACATCGTGTTGTTGCATTAGAATTGAGACATAAATTAAAACGTTTTAAAGAGGAGATAATCGTATAAGCTACAGCATTGTTGTGTTGAGTTACAGTCAAGGAGCTCAACTCGATGTAATTAGAAGCAATTAGATACAACAACAAACCACTGAGCACAGCCATTAAGTATGAACGGAAAGAGGACAACGCATAAATGGTCAGCCCCAATGAAAGGACAATGATGGCCAAGTCGTGTTCTATATTGAAATGAGCGCAAAATACTCATTACCAAACGCTAGCATACCTATCTAATACCTTCACCAAATTGCTTTACCAATAATTGCAGATGCTAACAAAGGGCAAACCGCGAGGCAGCTCACATATCCACGTGGTTGCAGACTTGATGTGGTATTCACATTTTAGAAGACAAAGTAAATTAAGAAGGATAAGATATCTTATGGTCTTAACATTGGCTACGTTACACGTTCTCTCAGGTAATTACTCAAAATAAAAAAACGTTTCACCGAAATTGGTGATGAACTTCGTACGGACACCGACAGAAAAGTACCCTTTGTAAGCGGCAAAGAAAAGGAAATCTGTATTGGGAAAATGGGTTTACAACCAAGTTGCGTTCCTTTGTAAGTGTACATACACTACTGCCATTTAGGAAATCACTACTGCTCTCATTTTCTCCCATGGACTAGTCCATCTAAGACGCGGTACCCACTGTCAGCTGACGTGTAATCAGTATTTTGCAAGGACTTTATTGTATCTATAAGACCATATCGATGCCAGTGTAAATATTATATACAATTATATAATGATCAGGTAATAACCTCGGGACTCGGCTAAACTTACATGGACATAAGATACCACGAGGTCGATGTCTGCTATTTAAAATCTAGCTTTGCCCGATGCATGTTTGTATCCGTCTCACTGTTTAGTTGAGGACAGTATACAACAGCAGGGTGAGCAATAAGTAAAACAACGATTGTAGGTCATGAACAACGGATAATATTGATTATATGTCGCCTAACTAGCAGCGAAGTCTTCACAACTAGTGAACACAACTTCGTTCTTGCTTACTGGACACACTCAAATTGCATTGCCAAACTACATAAACATACACACTCCCACGTACACAAAAACTACATACGTAAACAGTCATGGATCACTGATCATCTTGAATACGTGTTATGACTAAAGCGGCAAACCTCGTTCTGAATGCGCTATTAATACTTATATTTCAACAAGTGTACTCTGTCAAACTCAAGTCATGTCACTAGAAGTCTGCGAGACCAAGTTCTTGCCAGGAGGGCATGCAGCGAGGGGCGTCAAAAGTTGGACCGAATCGCGTGTTCAATCTGACTCTGGGATTGTATAGTCATATTGCCTCCATGTATAGATGATCAGAGAATGGAGCTAATTGTGACTATACAATCCCAGAGTCAGATTGAACACGCGATTCGGTCCAACTTTTGACGCCCCTCGCTGCATGCCCTCCTGGCAAGAACTTGGTCTCGCAGACCAATTAGCTCCATTCTCTGATCATCTATACATGGAGGCAATATAATGTTAAAGCCTTTACGCTTCTCGACGCTTCTGCATAGAACAGATTAAGAAAGAATACCTCGGAATACTCGGCTTTTATGCACTGGAAGCACAATACCAAGCCATGGAGACAGGTTTGTGGTCGCCTGCGCCTCAACAGCCGATAGACGATGATGCGTCTTTTACTATCAATCGCGGTTTTAAACCTCTGATCACTTACAACAAAACCTTAACACAGGAAAGGTAAATTGGGGTCAACTGTAACGATTTTCTGTCGCCTCTAAAAACATTAACTTTTCAAACTATTAAGTATGGTATTTCTGCACAAGACTTAAAAGCCATGCCCTACAAGTAGTTTCGCTAAGAAGTCCGATCGAATCAGCCATTAAGAGTCCGTGTTTGTACTATACAAATACCAGAGCATGCTAGCAAATTTAGCGTTGCCTAATATGACGTCAATTAACGTTTTCTCGACTCGATCGTGGCAATTGCTTGTGCTCGTGTCCTCGTCCAAAGCGGGCATTGCTTATAATCTCAATTTTTCTCTGAAGTGCTGACAGCAAAATAGGAAACTGAATGAAACAGTTCCAAACTAAAACAGGTATGGGAACGTCATAATTATACAATGATGACGTTTGAGTGACGTAGACACGACGTCAAACATACCTAACAACTGTAGCCGCCTGTTGGTGATGTTTGGGGAGATTTGCGCCAATTCCGTTTGTTTTGGTATACCTACACTCGCATCCCACTGCTATCTACGCGAACAGCCACACGTTCCCGACAACTGACCTATATCATTCCCGACACCACTTTAAAATGGTAACTACCTTCTTTGTGTCGTAGCGTCTCATATAAAACACACCACGATAAGTCTGGCGCCTTTATTTCACCTATTAACAACCTCTATAAAAGCTGAGGTTTAATTTGCAATTGACAAGTAAAAGCAAGTCATCCATTTCACATATACGTTATGCTTCTATGGTTAAAAGACTATGCTAGGGTAATTGCAGTCCAAGTCCCCAACTTTTAAAAGATGGTCAGTGATGTGCTCGCACAAGAGCAATAAAATTTGCACCGATAGCCTGCAACTCTACAACATTATTGGAATTAAGCGGATGGACATCCCAAATTTTTGCCTGCTGACTACTTGACCGGAATGGAACACTAAACTGCAACGTACCTTTTGGCTGATTGAAGAAAAAGTAGATGCATATCAATGACTTGCCAAGAAAGGCCAGTTGGCCATAAGTTAATTCCCGTCCCATTGTAAGGAACTGGACCGGAGTCTCGTGCCTGACGAAGCTGCCATATATTAGCGTAACTTTTTGACGTCAATTCCAAGATAAATCTATGCAACACATTTTGTGCCAATTATGGGTGATTTTTGAAAGAATTTTGGCCCGCGAATTATAATCCTTAGCAGAGTTCTCAGCATGTGATTCCATGGCATATAAATCTTCATGGCAAACACATCCCAACATAAAATAAAACATTTCACGCCAACTGAAACAACATTCCCATTTAAGTCCCACTTTCGTTTATTTGTAATTTGCAATCGACACCACAATTATTTGGCGTCACAGAACGATTACAATGCAGAATAAACTATTTCTGCTCTTACACTGCTCTTGACCATTTGACCAATATATTTCGCAGACACATCGAGGATAAACTACAACTGAGGTTGACTGACTAACAGACGGTAACAGGATTTTTGTTCGATAATCAAAAGACAGTAAGCATAGACAGAACAACAGCTTAATGCTTTGGACTGTGGCAATCAAACCAATGCGGTGTTACTGATGTATATCGATCGGCATAAAAACAAGGTGGTACAAGGTACGGATTGCACTGGAGGTCAGCTTTGCACAAAAAAACCCGGAAATAGCACGGAACGCCGGGTTAAAACGGATGTCCCGCAAAAATCTATCACAGAATTTTCGGATGTGAATATTTCTCATGTGATTTAACAGGAAATCTTGTAGCTGCAAAACGTGATCCCGTCTTTAAGAATGCAAATTGTCTGCGGGGTATCGATGGTAGACGATCGCACACTGACACAACCCTGGTACTTTGTGCAATAGGTACCCTGTTCAAATCCGCCGGTATCCGTAACAAGAAGTATCACTAGCCTCACTTTAACAGGCTGGCCCTCTGCTGATCCTTGTGTATGGTATCAGTTTAAATAATTGCAAGTACCTCAAGCAATGGGTAAACCCATGAAATAAATGTGTACCTGGGTTACTCAGAAAAGTAAATTCAATTGACTTTAAATTCGCGCATGGAATAAAGGAAGTCGTTGCACGCTCGTGTTGTTGATACCTACAAAGTCGTCTGGCTTAATCCGTCAAATCTTTGTGTGCAAAATTGTTTGTTTACTTTCGTTTTTCAAATTTCTCAAATTACATGCCGACAATTCTCTATAATTAGAGCCTGCTGAGCTGGAGTCACAGACAGTGCCTGAGCATCAGAGCTGCTATGTCAACATGAAAAGTAGTTAAAATCTCATAAAGTGACCATTTATCACTCTGTAAGAATTCCGAAAATGTACACAAGTACGAGTGGGAGAAGCCCGACTCAATGACTTTTTATTCTGTGTTTGTTTAAATTCACTGAAGAAGTGGCCTCTACTCGAGGAAGTAGCGATTTCGCACTCCCAACATCTGAAAAATGTAGTCATGTAATTCACGCTTAGCAAACTTCGCATAAATTATTTAAAGGAATTGGTCAAACAAATCCTCCCTACGCCTAAAGTCCTTCTCTATTTAAGTTAAGTGTTTCTTCTTTTCATACATGATTAGAATGTACATTATGAACCTTAGGACGACCCCCAGATACCCCCATATCGGAGGCATGCACCTAAAAGATATTATCTCATGCACAAACTTGACTTGCCTTGTTCCAATCACCGTTGGTCGTTGAGGCGCTAACCATTCTCCTCGATCCTTCTCTGTTACCTGCCCTCCTGACTGCCAATTAAGGAAACAGACCCGTACATTCACTGTTATTGTCAGGCCACTTCTTGCACAGTCTCCCATGTCTTCTCCTCTTTGGTCCAGTCACCTTCAGTGTTGTCATTGTCAAGCACGGACTACGGAGTCAAAACAGCTCTGGAGCCAGTGTATCGTTCATCTGACTCCCCTGATTTTCTGAGGCCAAAGTACGCCAAAGCGACTTACTAAACTTTTTCTTACGTAGATAATAATGGATATGTATTCTTCGTCTGAGCTTCCACTTCGCATTGCATCACTTTTGCGCAACTAGACTACACGACTCTCCACAAGCTTCTCAACTCAAAACAGACAATCCCTTCGGCCTCAACAAATATTTACACAAACAATATCAAACTCAGAACACCTACATATAATCTTATGAAGAGATTACATCTCTGTTGACAATATGCAACAGGCAGACGCCTATGGGGGCCGAACAGTCAGCATACAATTATCGCAAATCCATGCCGACATCGATAACAACGTCGTGCTGACTAGAAGAGTAAGTTCCCACTATTCTGAAGCATCCGCAGTATTGGTAAAAATTATGGTCGACGTTATGATTCTGGAGATTTTAAAGATAAAGTTTCCCACAAATTACTCAAAGGATTCCTTAGTGGCGCTGACTGAACACAGACAAACTTTTAACAGAAGTTTTAGATGACAGATCAGATGCTATCATCTCCAGACTTAGCACTTAAGTGTTAAACAGCCGCGGACAATTCACATACGCACCATAGTTAAATATTTACCGTTATCCAATCCCCAGGGGCAAAATTGAGTCAAGCAACGACAACGCAGTATTTATAAAGCACATAAGTTATTTGGAATGAGAATCGAACTATGTGCTTGATGGCGTTCATGCTTCCCTACGGAAACCAAGTATGCGACCTAGCCAACGTGGCGAATGAATCTCAGTGATTTCTAATGGATCGCTTATCACGACTGAAAAAAATTATTGATATGTAACTAAAAGACGACGGTTCGATTCCATGGTATGTTCCATATATCAGCCAATCCAAGCTTGGCAAGAGAAGCCCCAAGACGACCGCATTTGGGACTCAGCATCCCACAGCATCAGAAGTTACGAGACACGGGCACATGGTCTACACCTTCGCCATGTTTTGCACATTGTGACAGAAATCATTCGAGAAACTATGAATGCAAGTCTCATTTTCCAGCCAAAGAGTGAGATGATACACTTCCGGTTTGCAAACCCGACAAAATCCTGTCGGTGTCGTTCGCTATTTGAGGGGCACTTAATGTCCGTTCCTTCTAAGATTTCATCCGGATTCGCAGATATAAATAAAAATCCCAACATGTGCACTTCAACAGCTATAGTGGCGGGACTTAAGCTAGACTCCGATCAATCCCCTGCTCAGACTCTTCCGACAGTCACCACGAACTGATCGACCGTTTTCCACACTTGCTGCCTACATTTTATGAAACTTGTTTCGAATTTTAGATAACACTACCATCCTGATCACAGTGCGAGTCCGGCAACACCCTCTTAATTGACACTACGCCCATGCGTTTATGGATTTGAATTTATCAATCCTATGTTATTCGGGTAGTAACATATGCGTGGAGAAATGCTCCTCGGCTTTAACATCACCATCCTTTGCATAACCAGGCGACCTCATGCACGTGCCGGTGGAAATAGTGGCACCTTCTCAAGGGGCACTCGTCAATTCAAACTCTTGGCCAGTTTCAAAGGGGCGAAGGAGAGGTATTTCACTGGCTCACCTGCTGCCTATTGCAAAATTTCTTCATACTTCTACATACCAGCCTAGTATGATGATCAATCTGTTGCATGCAATATCAGTAGAATATGAAGGTTCCGTCAACCCCCCAAAAGTTGTCTCGAAATTCCAGTCAACTATCCTTCCTCAATTCAAATCTCGAGTCCAATATAATTTTGCAATCCCGCGTTGCCAGAGCAACCCCGAGATGGTCTTAACATCTTAATAACAACACATAAAAAGCACATCAGTGGATTTATCGGGTTACTACTGCTACTCAAGTACTCAACAGACTGCGATGAAATGTACACTATAATACACGTTTTGCAAATAAATGACTCGATAAAAACACACAACTACCAAAGAGCCAACAAAAAGGCCTTAACTTATAGTTATTAAAGCATGATTACTCTTGAAAGTTTGAAACAAATGCCACTCATCAATGATTGACATTGGACTCAGGGGAAACCCACGAAGCCAATACAAGACTGTTGTTTACATGCTTTCATCCCTTCCTCACTAATGTAATAGTTCACGTCCAAAAAATAACCAAGTTCAGACACATCTGACGTTTTAAAGAATGATCCAGTGTCAATTTGTCTCCAAAAGTTCAACAGCAAATAGATTTCCTACCCTGTTACAGGCATACGATTTCCATTAAGATGAACGTATTTTCAAAATATTGTAAGATTAAATGAGATTTTTGGACATAAAGACGTCTGCGAATGCAAATAGTTTGGGATATTACAGTATTAAGGGTATCTCAGCAATAAAACGAATCTGGCGTGAAAATCTGATACAGTGTCAGGGAATGACGGTCTGTTGAAAGAATATTGACTGTCAACAAACAAATTTTCGGTAAATGAACTAATGCTCTGCACAAAAAGTCAACCTAGTTGTCGTTGTCTGTTCAACGAAGAAAATTATCCAGCGTATTATCTAAGAAACAAGATTTGGGCTAGAGGCTTTGGTATTATGGAGATAATGAAAATGATAAGAACTGAAAGAGCAAACGAAATTTTTGCATGCTGAAAATCCTTCGTTACATACCAGCTCAACTGCATAATAAAAGGTGGATATTTGAACAAAAATTGAAGACTTCAAATACCGTGCTTGTAACATTTCACAACCTCTTTTCTTCTCCGTCTGACCATGTAATACTTATCTGCAGGGAATCTTAATTTCCTTTCTTTCTGTGTCTAACGACGAGAAATTAGTCTGTGGGAACAGTAAGTAGCCTAACGGCGCAACTCAAGTGAAACAAGGATCGAGAATTTTGGAATTGCTCTTAAACATAATGCTGGCTCCGGTTTCACTTGCTATGAATGCCTACCACAAAAGAATAAAAATTCAGTACAAAAACTTACCAAGCCGTGACAAGCACTGATAGCAGCTTTTGAATGACGATCCTCCAAAACTCGTCCAATATAATGGCAATGTTTCTTTGAGAAAGCTGTTGGAGTGATTGACTCTCCGAAGTTCTCAAGATTAAATCCCTTGTTTAAGAGGCGTCTATTTCTCCTAAGCTTTAAAGTGAAGTCCTTTCCCTTCAGTGCAAACTTGACATAAAATTTGTTCGGTTGGGTATTTCTTATAACTGCAAAATTCACATTAACCAGCTTGGCATGTTTGTAAACTTTGAAGTCCGGATAGATAAATTCTAAATCTTTCGTGGATCGGGCGAGATCTGTTAAAGAAACACGCCACAAAAATTTCACATGTTTATGAAGTGAAATCCAGGGCCTTTCAGGCAACCGGACGCAAAAGTTAATCTTAAACCTTGGAAACAGATTAAGAAAGGCTCAAAATGGAACAGCTTTCTAAATGACAGCAAAACGACTATTAACAGTATAAACGAGATCATTGCAAAGCTCTATGCATCAAGTCTATCTTGACAGTACAGTTTCATGATTTACTCATTCATCTTACTTACCTCGTCTGGCACCCAAAAAGGGTTGACAAAATGCTTGCAGACATTGATAAATAATAATAAATAAAGTGCATAAAGCAATCGGAGAGAAGTCCATCTTTCTCCCAAGCACCAAGGTTGTTCTACTCGCATTCAGACCACACCAAGATTTCTCCTCGTTTTCCCCTTTCCTCGGTGTCTGTCGAAGCCGAAAGGAACAACTTTGCAGGACACGGTCTTTACTTATCCAGTCTTACAACTGGTGTGGTTTAGCCTTCCGTTAGTTCTTAAGGTTACTTATGATATGAAGATCAGTTGAGAGGACCAATGTAGTCATAAATTATGGATCAAATGCTGATCCTGTTCAACGTCGCATATACCCAGCGGCAGTGTACATTTGAAAAATTAAGTCAAGGTCTGCATAGTTTATTTATGTGTCCACATTCCAACTGTGACCCTAACTCGCAACCACAGACGGTTTCCGCTGAGAAGGTCAGATCAACTTATATCAATCAACACTTCGGACGGGGTAACTTCATTCAGTGTTGATGGAAAAGGGAATGAAGTTGAAGGTCAATGCTAGTGTGAGTGAGAAGGATATTTCAAAGCATAAAGTTTTAATCGGTTTTGAGCGTGTCTGTATGTAATGTGACCAGAGCTTGTCACTTCATGGTTTCATGAATTGAAAAAAACTATCAAATATATAAGCAAAAACTGCATGTTATTGATAGTGATGATTGCAAGTAGTACCTGATTAATTCTGCAAAGCAAGCTGTATTATGTCAAGTCAAGTTTGTCCTTTCTACATTTGGAACCTCGTCTAGATTTTGAGCTTGTAATAGGCTCATTAAATTTTAGCAATGTAAAATCTAACGTAATATAGACTGAAACAAATCCAGAAAGGCACTCCAGAAGGAAAGGGAACGATCGTAGACCACATGGTTTTTTCTGTAAGATAATATTAAAATGACCTCATGATTTAAAGTACTATATATACCAACAGATAGCTCATACAAGTATTGGAAGGGATCGGTGAAATGCCTTGTCAAATTTACAAATGTAATCTAAAAGCATTTTTCATCGAGTTTACAAGAACCTAAAATCTAAAGCTTAAGACTAAATATTAATGTGGTTATAGGACTTAAAAGTTTTATTAATTACAATTTATGTTATATACAATTTTATTATAGATATAGCTTAACAAATAGTAGTTTGAATGGGGATTTGCATTTATTTATCATCAGACAATCAATATATTTGGTATATATTTATTATTAACCAAAAATATCCAAGTAAGTTATCTTACATCTTACATGTAGCCTAGACCATTGAAGCTTGGTTAGTTTACACAAACAGATAATAATTATAATTCTCTATAAATGCAATAGGTTGTCAGATTGTCAGTGTTTTATGAGGTCATCTTCATTTTCTATGAATATTAGGATTTAAGTTGCAACAACCCAAAATCTAAGATCAATTTTGTCTTAAGTTATGCAACCATTAGGGCGTCTGAGCACTCTGCCACTTTGAAAAAGGTGATCCCTGAGTTTGATACAAATGCAATAAAATTGGGACGAATAATTTAATGTCGTGACCACATAAAGGCTTCCAGAAGCTAACCTTTTCAAAATGTTTTGTTACCTATCACCACCTATTCAATATCATGTCTCTCAGGCTTTTACTTGGACTGGAGCTATTTCAAGGTCAACAGGCCATAATGACTTACACTGTAGGCTATCTTAGTCTGGTTACTTTGTATGCTACCTTGAATCAAGCAAGTAGGTCTTATGGTGATGAACAATCATGCATTGATTCAGAATCTGTATTATAATACAGGTACCAAGCAGAACACAGACACATTTCGTCAAAACAAATCCAAGCTCACGCACTATGGCATGTTGCCAGGCATTTTTTTATTTTTGTATTTTAAAAGAGATCAAGATCCCTTCTCACTCAAGCTGCCATACACGTGTTGGCACGTGGAGTTAAGAAGGCTGTAGTGCTCTAAAAAAACTGAGAAAATGGTCGACAATCCAAGTCGACTTGATAACTAATCGTGCTTATAGTTTGTCACGTTCGAGCAAAGTTTAAGCAAAACATTCGGTCATTTCTCTAAACGTTCCTGTCTCACGTACGTCTGTGCAAGTTGCTCAGGCTGTCAAGGTCAGCCAATCCAAATAGCAGTGGTGTCATTATCACTCACAGTCTACCTTAGTCAACCAATGGTAGTCCTATTGCAATTTATTTGACAAATATATCAAGCCCTAACCCGATCCAACTACGCGTGATGTTCAATTTCCACAATATCCCATCTAGAAGGCAAAACCTTACAGCGACAAAATGTGAGGAAAATGGCCATTGAGCGTGGACTGAGAATCTAAATGCTAATTTTAATCCCTCTTTTCCCCCTGGTTGCAGTAACATATGCATAGAGAAAAAGAAAATTGGGGGAACCGGGAGCTTAAGTCTAGGGGATCTTCTTTGACTTGGTACAAAATATTTTCATTATTTACATTATGTTAAACTGCAGCCTCGTGGAACACCATATTCAAAATTAGGGAACTGAACCCCATCTTCGTGAAATGCTGCCGTTTAGTGGAAGCAATGCTTTTATATTAAAAGCCTTGCAATGGGCTTCCAATAGAGTGGTTGAACTCCCGTTGGCTTTGAAGGAGCAGTGAGGCTTTTTGTCAGGTTGACCTTCATAATACCGCCAAATCTCAGATTATGCGGAAATGTAATAACATCAACTCCAATGTTGTCAAAGAATGTTTACATCATGATCCTGCCGTTGACTGTCGTTCATAATCTAAACACGTGTTGCTCCGGATGACGAGCAAAAGAAAATTGCTCTGAGTTTAAAATTTCTCCTCACGCACGTTTAAGACAGATAGTTAAGCTGACACTAACGAGAAAAAAGGGTTTCACGTTGGCAGTAAATGAAGCAGGCATATTAAAACTGTCTAAGAAGTTTCCTAACAACGGTACGATCTTCTGACATTTTGGCCCCAAAGGCACATTTTCGTCAGCATTTATTGACCATCAAGAACAAACGAATCTTCAAACAGAGCTTTCATTTATTGATATGATCTTACATTAACCCTTATTCTTGAAGAGACCAAAGCTCCTCTATTCTCTAGCAAAATCCTTCTTAGGAACCAATAAACCAGATAAGAAGTAAATCACACAATTCCTAGTTGCTCTCCTAGAAAAATATGAGCAGCTGGTAGCCTCAGGGGATGTTTTATACTCCCAGTTTCCTTAAAAGTCACAGATCTGTTAGCTGCAACATCACAGTAAATTCATAAAAGACAAGTATTTGCTAACTACTCTACGTCGAATAGTGTTTATTCAAATATATTTTGGGTGACCGGGAAAATGGCGGGGGGCTTGGGGCATACGGGGTTGCTCTGGGAATATTTTTATGACCAATTTCTTTGGACCTGGCCAAGCTATTCCCATAGATCTATTTTGCTCCCTCTGTCATTGGTTTGTAAAGGTTTAGCTTTTTAAAACCAATTTCCTTGTTTAAGAGAAGCGGGATACTCATCTTTGATGTTACTCTACGCCATCAGACATTGTACACTCAAATCCATTTACACCAAGTATGAGACCTTTCTTAGACCTTCTTTTTCTACGAGGTTATAGACTATTCGAAGGTTTCATAAGAGCTTTATCTTTCAAGCAGATAGACTATGATGTACGTATCCCCTAATTAACTGCAGTTTACTAGGTTTATCATATTATGTTCTATCCGATGTTCTCGTGTTGTCAATAAGATTTGTACTAGCTCGTCCACCGTGATAACCTCCTTGATAATCTAGTCGGAGTGAAGCAGGACCATTGAAAAGGAGACACTTAAGTGATGGAAGATGTCAATAACTACAATATACTATTGATTTAGTATTAAATGTTCAAAAAAGTGTGCAAGTTTAAAACAAAAGGCTGTCAGAATTTACAGGATTTTTCCCTTAGTAGCAGTATTTTCAGGTTTGGTATTTTCAACATCACTGGTTGTGGAAACTGCAATTGCATTTAAAATCGTGTTAGTCAAAAGGAAGGCATACCTCTCTGTAAAAAGTGTAAACATTGGCTGGATTGGTTTAACACGTTATCACTGGCGTTTTACGAGCATACGTACTATCACCAATGGTGTTCATCCTTGCTATCAATTTGGTGATCAAAACGCAACCTAGGAGTACACGGGCATCAAGAGAACACTTCGCAAACTTTGATTGGTAAGGCGGCATAAAATATTTTGATGAAAGAAAATCATAGGAAAACGGTCCCTAGAACCAGATGAAAATCTAAGTTTAAAGAGCAGAGCTAGAATCACTAGTAACCAGTGTTTAAGACAAAGCAACGGAATATAAGCTAATGTACCTTAATAGCACATTAACCACTACACCAGGGATTCTTCTCACCTTTGCACTATAAACGTTCAAGCCTCATTTATCAGTTATCACTTGTATGAACTCTGTTGATGTGATTTTCAAAAAATTGTACCTACTTGCACAACCAATTAGGTACAGCAACTATGACATCAGCGTCTTTACTTCTAATTCACAATTCCAAACAGGATATCGACTCCTACATTTCTGTAAAGAGAGCAAGAGAAGGCTTTTATATCGCTAATGTTGCCAGGCGAGGACAAACTATGCACTTAATTTGTTTTGTAGCATACTAGTCATAGAGCATAGCTGATTCTCGTGTCAGGGTAGGGGAATATTACTGGGAAAAGAGCTCTTTATGAAAATGTGCCCCTGTTACCTGGTCTCACCAATGATATTTTGTTTGTGGTGAAGCGAATTCAAAATTGCAACCAATGGCTTACAAGATCTTCGTCTTATCAACTAGACTACGATGAATGTACTTCGATAAGACTCTACAAGCAAATCGAGATAAAATGTGAATAAATTACTTAAGTTACTTCTTCTTATAATAGGGGAAAAACGGTGGTATTCGTGTACAAAAAATGAACGGAATTAGTGCTGCTATGTTGTAACAGAAGAAAAATATTTTAATGCATGAATTTCTTTCAAAGATGCAATATGAACTATACTGAAACTTATGATGTCATACTTAGCTTACGATTCTGCAGTTTAGTTTGATAACTACTTGGTTGACGCGTGAAAGAATGTTTACTTCTCATAAGGATTTTTTCTATAGTGCAAATATATGTAGTTATTATCAGCGTTGTCAGACATTTTCTCTACCTTCTCCGAGTTCTTGTTGCCTCTGAGTTCTTTTGATAATCATCATCTTCCTCCCTGTCTGTTTGTTCTTTCTTTTCTTCTTTTGCTTCTGCTATTCCTTTGATACAGTGTCGTTGAAATATAAGATCCAACCGGAAAAGGGTTAAAGGTCTTGTTATTAAGACGTCAAATACTTGCTTATTTCACTTAATGATTTTAATAATGTTGAATCTGTCATCCACAACAGAAACGATAGTATGATCAATAACATCCAAGTCAATAGAAGGATGGCCCAGTTAAATCATTCTTATCATCACGATGCTAATCCTTATCGTGCTCATCATTATCTAACACCATTGTCATTATGCAATATAACGTGGTATGCAGTGCTTGGATCATAAGAGTGGGGAATGAATATAGTTAAATGTGTAAAAAAAGCATCGTTGCAGTGTCCTTAATGATAGTAAAAAGCTTAATTTAAAGCATGAGGAGGTAGCTTCTTTGCCAATTAAATACTTTACATTACTGTATTACCAAGTCTTAACTTTTAACATCTAATCCTTAAAAAATGCTTAATATTACCAAACACACTCCGATTAATCCACTGAGGACCAACGGTAGGTTATCAAGAAATCTTAAAGAAAGTTAAACTTTATACAGGGAAATTGAAATTTCACGAACACATATATGAAGTATCAAATATTAAACCTATGAGGAATCGTTCGGAATTTTAGCTTACAGACCAGAGCTTATTCTATCAATTCCACAGGTGTTAAAGTACCAAGAGCTTTTATTGCAAGTTAATTTAATCGCTTTACACAGCGATTTTAAGAACTTGCTTTAAAATTCACAGTCTTTGATGTCTTAATATCTTATGTTTCGTATGGTTCCCTGATAAATATAACACAGGAGATCTGGCAAGCTTTTATAAAAGTTTCGTCTATGTTAGATAATTTGTTTATTGTACTGGACAACTAGAAAATCTAAAAACTTTCTATCTTGGATATATAGCTATCCCCCTTCAGACACACCTTCAAACACTTGATAACTGACTTTTCACTCTTTGCCCATCGTGAGTTTGAAAAAGTTAATGGAAAGTAATGTTGATAGTTGCGACATGAGATCTTTTCATCTAACTGGATCCTATTGAGATCGTCCAGCTCAATTCAAACTGGATTGAGGTATGAAAAATAACAATAAATACTGGTGTGTTTAAAACAACACAAATGAAGGTGACAAATATTGACAGACCGACCAAACGCGATGTGGGATATCAAAATGTATCAATGATGCCGAAGTACGAAGGAAACCAAGATCGAGTCATACAACTTTTTGTGCTGCTTATGCTCATGAAGTAGAGTTTTTTTGGCTGTTGATTGAATTTGTTTCTATAGGTTGGAGGAAAACTAACAAAGGCTCCTAAAACTTCATCAGAGAAAAGGAAAATGTCAACCCGAAATGTAATGTTATTCTACAGTTAATTTCCCGACAGAAATATTATTGCAATGTAACAATAAAATAGCAAGATATGCAATAAATTATAGCACATTATAGCAGACATGGGGAAAATTTGTATCAATGAGCGAAAAATCGCGGTTAAATAACGAATAGTCCTTTCATCATTACTATTGAGCTGTTTAAAAAGACATCAGATTTGCAGTCACTATCCTAACTTTACTTCTGATCCTAGATATTAAAGTAGCTACTGACAGAACATTTGTGACTATCATAACCACAGGCAGCACACATTGCAATCCACTATTTTTATTGAACACTAGATCAAGCTGCTTCGAAGGAGACTGGAAGACAGTTCAGGTTCTAAATGATTGCTATCCGATAATACTTGGTTTCGATTGGTCAACAGACAAGGGTATAGAAGCGTCTTTTGTTTTATTTGTGATTTGCATGGCAGCATGCACGTACGTTTGTCATTGTCCAGAAGATATGGCAATGATCCTCACATCCGGCACTTTAGTTAATAATACTACTCAGAGGGAGCCTGGTTTTACCTTAAGGGCATAAGACCTTTATAAAAGTCGCTCTCATCATGCACTGGTTTATTCCTTCTATTTAATTCTAGGCAAGATGTCATAGTTAATTTTGTGTTATCATACTCCCCTTGAACTCGTCTTAGATTTGACAATGAAGATACGACTGGCTTTAATCTATTATCACAATTAGACATGAAACAGAGGCATGCAAATAACCACAACCAGACCTAGAACTGGAACCTAGGACCTTGATAAATTTGATCCAATAAAAAACGAATTTGATACAAAGATCAAAAATCATGTGTAGACTACACGTCATAACATTACGAACACGATCACGTGATACATGATCTTTAACCACCAAATCTGCATGATGTTTTGCCATGATAATTCCAGTTGAATTTGTACTGCTAAATTCGACATAATTACTATTTAGTTACGTATTAAACTTGAAATTTGGATGTAGCTTCCTCTTTATGTTAATTCAATATTTGTTTCATTCGAAATACCGAAATTTAAATTTATCAAGCTTAATTCCCATTATTGGTCAAGTTGAAATGTATCAACATTATTAGGGAAATTGAACAGCTACATTAGTCACGATAACAAATGTTTGAACTCAAAGTTCTTGATTAACGAATTATGTGCTAGAAGCCTACCGGTGTAGAAATAGTTCAACTGTTATTAATTGTAACATTGTTTAAATCATTTGCTTGTTGTCCGTACAACCTTCAAATATTTTTCGATCTCGTGCTGTAAAATGTCATAAATTTTCATGTTCGCGTCACGTTTCGACGTCACAAATCCACTACGCCTGACATTGTCATTGTTATTGTGAACATAATAAATTCGGGCCCAGTCTGCTAGTCACGGTCGCTCAGTATATCTATGTTGGTTCTTTCTAAGCTCAAGACTTTGGTTGATCTACCTGTGTAACATTATGTTTCAGAATGGAATCGTGAGCAATATAAAAAATGTCAGCATATTTTCCAACGGCCTCCATCAATTGGACACTGTGATTAAGTCTATCAATTGACTCAACTGCCAAACTGGCGCGTTGCAAATATTTGCGTATGGAAAACCATCGTTGAGACAATATTTTCCAATGGCCTCCATAAATCGGACACCGTGATTAAGTCTATCAATTGACTCAACTGCCAAACTGGCGCGTTGCAAATATTTGCGTATGGAAAACCATCGTTGAG
>JANTCA010001460.1:36739-47236 GCA_024741275.1 Chironex yamaguchii
ACAAATAGCCCAATATAAACATAAGGCTAACCAGTTTTAAGCCAAAACCTTTGGCTGCTGTGATGTCCAAGCACATGTTTGAAATAGTTGGTTGAATTACTTGAACTTAACATATTTTATTGCGTTATATAAACTATCTAATATACAACGTAAGCAATGAAAGGGCGCTTTAATTTCAGTGGGGCTTGCTAGGAATTATAGGTAGTGTACATCGTACAGCAGCAATATGTTTGCCGCTGAGCTTAAAACCGAGTCCTTGTAAGACGTAGCAGCTCAGCTATATGCTACTGTTCAAGTATTGATGATACCTACTAACATCTCAACAGATGTTGTTGTGAAATTATTCTTTCCCCTAACTTTAACCCCTCTTTCGGCATCCCCTCCAAGTACCCACTCTAGGTGTTTCATGGCGGTTTTGGTTTTGTTCAAAGCCATGCCTCATTATTTGACAAGGAGAACGTGTAACACTTTCACAGAACATAGCAGTAAAACTAATACGCATTCGATATTTAAAGAATGAAATAATACCTTGGCTTGAAGCGAAGGCTGTTGTAAAACGGATGTTAACTTCGTGAGTAAAATTGTGGTACGATAAAAGAAATGAAAGTCTGCTCTCAGGTGTAGAAATCATTTTGTCTTTAAACTAAGACCCTGTAGGTCGAGAATTCGAGAATCGATCGTTTCTTCTCCAAAAGGGCAGTAAACTTGCAACTTTTATATCATGGTTACGTCATAGCATTTCTTATAAAACAAAGCTACTGCTACCTACTTTCCTTCAGTAAATAACAACGTTTATATTCCTTAGGAGATTTAATTATTGCCATAAATTTAGTGCACGTCATTCCAAGTTTGGACCTGCATTCTAACGAATTTTTTATTTAGACCCTCCTAAATTTTCAACACAATTTAAAGCAAAGTCACACAAAAATTATATGAGATTTAAATAATAAATTCATTTTCAAAGCCTTTCGTCTGATTACTCTGATTCGTTAAAATATTGAAAACGTTTATTACATGGTTATTAACCACTTTCAGATTGAACAAATTAGCATGTAAGATATAAGCATCCTTATCATCTTCTGTTTTTGGGCATCGATGTAAAACCTTGTTGCATTTCAATGCAGACTTTTACATCTTTCTGATACACCATTGTGCATTTGTTTATCATAAAGGTTTGCATTTTGTACCTTCCAGTTCTGTTCCTATAACCACAAATTTACCAACTTGGGAATTGTTTCGTTTCTTATCTATACTGTACTTTCCATTTTCCCTTCGTTACGAATAAATATAAATAGTCTAAAAATAAATTGAAAGATGTTTATACAGTTCTTTAACAGTCTGGTTAAACAATACTCAAGCTAAACTTGATTAATGGCTATGATTATGGCAATGACTACTACATAGTTTTGGTGCAATGACATACTCTGATTAAATCTAAGTTTTGTTGGATACGCAATTAATTCTTACTAACACTACTTGTTTTAACTTATGGCTCTTTATTTGTTTTGTTCTAATATATTATAGTTTTATTTATAAGTTGACATCCATCTTATTTCCTTTGCTAACGATACGGCAGAACTTATTTTTCGTCCTAAAATGTATAAATTTAAACTCCGCTGACTACTTTTATTTTCTCATTTTGATTTAATCAAACGCAAGAGGGGAAGCTGCAATTGCTTGAAGAAACGTTGTATGGTACAAAATTTTGGCAATAGCCTTGACAATTTGCGACATTGTGCTAAAAACATACTTAAAAGCTTTTCTGTCTGATATTGAGTACGAATCGTCAGAAAAGAAAGTATATGTATATGGCAACCTTTTTTGGTCGTGTTTCAAGTATGTTTTTGCGCAATGTTGCAATTTTTCAAGGCGATTTTTAAGAAGTTAGAAATGTGACAAAGCATAACGTATACAAAATCAAAGATATGTGGTCGATAAACAGAAGCATATAAATGATTTTAAACATTATATTAATAGATAAGTGCTCGCATAGAGCTCAGATACTTGATTAAGACTTGGTAGTTCATAATTTCATGGAAAGATCTTCCTCGTCTTGAAGCCGCGGGTTCTAAATATAATTCACAATGCTTTAAAGTACAAAGAATTTCTCTTTCTTTCAAAAAACCTTGAAGAGTATTGAAGGAAAGTTCGGAGTTATTAAACTCTAATGTAAACGGGTCACTTGTTAGCCACAGTTGTAGCAAATTGTAGTTTTATAAATATGTGTATGTAGAGAACGTAGAGAAACATAAAGGGATTGTATAAATAAACTGGGACCTAGCTGAGGCCATCGCTGCTGAGCTAAAACATCTCTGGTCCTTATCCAAAGGTACCACAATACACTATAATACATACACTGCACTGCAATACATTGCATTACACTACAATACACTAGACCACACCAAACTACACTATAACACACTACACTACACTACACTACACTAAACTAAAGTACATTGCATTGCACTTCACCAAGCTACATTACACTGCACTAAACTGCACTACACTAAACTACATTGCACTTCACTACACTACACTACACTACGCTGCACTACACTACACTGTATTAAAAGAAGCCCTCCTATCTATTGGGCAATAAAAATTCGAAGTACAAATTTTTGTACCTGAAAGTTATATAAGAATTAACGTTGTACACTTTTTAAAAGATGCAATGTGACGCTCAGCAACGAAACTAAGGGCTACTGATAGGCGAAAACCAGTGGGAATTAAAGATAAGGCAGAGAGAGGATTTCGAAATTTTAAAGACATGCTGGTGATTGTGCACCTTGTGTCGGTAGAAATTTGCTTTGTGTCCTATTGGGAACGGCAATAAGGATTAATGGTGAGCCTGTGAGACCGAAGTGGATATCATTACTAGGCAGCGGCTTCTCTCTGTTCCATCATTTTCATTCTGTTTCGTGGTGGTGTTCTTTGGAACCCATTACAACATTTGAGCTCGACTTCAAATCTTGTGCAATGTTGTCTAAGCTCTTTTTTCCCCTCAGGGACAATATGCCTTAGGTTACTCAATCCATCTTCTGTCTTTTATTCTTAGTACATGTCCTTCTCATATATATTTAGCTCTATTATATTAATCTGTTTTTGTTTTCTTATCTATTCCTCTTCTTTTCTTCTCTTTTCATGTAACTACTTGCATCTTTTTACTACTATAGAATGCAACTTGGACGACATTATTTTGAACGACAATTGAGTGTATGACGTCATGGCTTTATCAGGCTAAGCAATAAAATTTTAAAACCTAAAATTGTTGACTTTGCATTGACCAGAAATATATATATTGAAAATCAAATTCAAAAATTTGAATCGACAATAGTAAAAGATTTTAAGTACCACATTCTCTATTAGTAGCTTTTATATAAACCTTCATTTGTACTAAAGAATGACTACAGAATTTGGCCAAATATTAACAGATATTTAAAGGAAACCTCGAAAGATTTGATAATGTTATACCAAGTTATCACAGTTTATAGGATTGTGGTCAACCTCGAGTCTGGAATAATAGCTGTTAGGAATATGATCTTGGAATCCAAAGGGCTGTTTTGCAGCCACCAAAAACTATGTTAACAAGGGCCAGACGATATTTTTGTGATCTTTTGAACATATGAAGTATAAATGAGAAGAAAAGAGTTTTAAAAGCATTCCAAGGTCAATTTCAGATGGTACCTCAAACCTGCAAGTTTGTTTTTTACCCACCGCAACGAATTCAATGCCATCAACACCTCACACAACTTGCGATTTGACCTGAGGGAAGACAAGGCTGTATGGATGATCTCAAAGGAGAAGCAGAAATGTAAAAGTTAGGCAGATTGAAACACGTATTTCTCCTCTATCATATCAGCAAATTAGTAAATACTTCTTCGGTTAAAAAAACAAACTTAGTTTAAGCCGACTGAAAATTTTAACAGGATGAAATTTCAATTATTGGAACCAGTTACTCTCAACTGAAATTTTAAAATCTCGCTTCACATAGCAAAATAGTTACTCCTCGGCAATAAAGAAAACGTAAAGTGAAAATTCTAATCGAGTGGAAATAATTAATTGGCTTAATATAATATGCATGTAAAATAATATACATGATATATTAGTTCCATTTCGTCCATAGTCAAAACGTTTTACATTCTGTCCTGACATGTTTCCATTCCATCTTGGATCAGTCGTCTAACGTCAAAGTGCACTTTTTCAAGCTAGAGAAAATAACCAGATTTATCGTATTCTCTCTGCTGCTTTCAGACAATCAATTTCCATATTTTATGAGATCCTTTACAATTGGACACAGAAGAGTACCTTCAAGAACATCCCCTGTTATAATGGAAGAGTTTGATGGAAAATACAAAATTAAAATTTCAATGAATAACCAAGTAAATGAAGTTAACGAGAAGTTATTTCAATAGCGGTCACAAATCGAATGTTTGAAAAATGTCGATTTAAAGTGAATCGTTTGATTGTGATTGTTATTAGGATGCAATTTAATGAGACTTGTGGCTACCATTGACTGCTTAACTTACCACCATTCGGGTTTGATGGCTCTAACTGTGGTTTATTGTCTATTTAGTCGACGTTCCCAACACTTTTCTTTACCTGCCTATAAGAAGATAGAAAAACCACACCAAGCCTATTTTCTGCGTGGGACGGTGATGGGTGTTTCGTCTGCCTTGCCTTTCTTAAGCACGTAACCTCTTGTTATTTAAGCACGTATTGTAATCAAGCAAATATGAACCATAAGAAGGTAGAAAATGGATTACTAGAAAGCTTATGCTGAGGGCTGATCTTGTCTGCCTAGCAGACCTCAGTCAAGATTTAGCAAGCAAATGCATTGTAATGACGCTGTCGTTAAGGCTGTAATCCTTTTCTTAGTAGGTCTGATAGAATATCTTCTTGTTATACGATTTAATAAAATAATTAACTATATATTATTAGAGGTTGTTGAGCACAAAATAGAGCTTGGCTGACAAAACGATCACACATGGGTGTATGTTCTGTCAAAAAATGGGGGAAACGGTGTTCCTGTGAGAGGATAATATATATCGTTTGTCATGTTTGTTAGTTGTTTCTAAAAAATTAGCTGAAAAAGTCAAGACTGTATCATATCACTGTCATCAGAAAGACTGTTTCGGCTGCAGTCCAGTTGAAAGAGTTAACGTATTCTCCGTTAGATTTACAAAATTCCGACCAGTAATTTCCAACAAGAAACATTTTCACTTACTTCTACCAAATAAAGCGAAAAATCCCGAAATGAATTAAGTTATATATAATTAAGCTATATATGCGTATTTATGTTGTTGCCAACTTTTGAATAAGAAATAGGTTAAATTAAATTATTGCCCTAGAATTTATTGCTACAACCATCTCCTTAATGTAGTCTTGGAACCTGAAAATCCTTTGTTACAGTTACAATAAAGGCGCTGCAAAAACTTATTCTCTATCATTACCCGGACTAATATTAGCAGATTCTTTGAATTTAAATCAATTTTAAACAGCGAAAGCAAATCATCTCCTTGTTCCAGACTAATGAAATTATGCATATGAAACAGACGAAAGTTAACTAGCAATATGGTATGTAGTAAGTATTAAATATACATTCAGGCAATGACTGTAAATAGATATTTGCTTATGTGCATTATAAATGGTACGACATACTATCTACAGTTTAGTTAATGAAGAAACGAAGCTGTAGATTCCTGGTATCATTCTTGTACCTACACCAATAGCAACGAAGAAATCAATCTAGCAAACCATCATATGATTTCCAAGGTCTTAGGGCACATTCATTGGCCTCAAATATCCCTTTTTGCTATACAATATCAAGTGGACAACCAAATAACGAGTGTAAAAATTGTTTGATTGAATTGAATTTTTGGAATGCCTGTCAAGGCTTTTAATATATTCCGATTGGAATCTAAACGGGTTTAGCTAAGCTAATATCATCTACACCGTCCCATTTCTTAGGCAGTTTCAAGTTTTCTACAGAGCTGGAGGAAAATATCTTTGCAACCTGAAAACATACGTTTGTAGCTTGAATTGCATTTTATCAACATATGTCAATTATAGACACATGTGATCTCGTTAAACACATTGATGCATTACTATATATTGCTCCTAAGCGAAGTATTACCACAACAGCTACATTTAAAAGAAACTGAGAGATATCGAACTTTCAAGTCTAAGACTCAAAGTCCTACACTAAGGCCATTCAAAAACAATGATTTGGTGAAGGACATTTCACATTTTCAAGATGTCTCTTTTATATGAATATAGACTATTGCCAAGAAGTTAGCTTTTGTAGTTAACAGTAGCTTTTGTAGTTAACAGTAGCTTCTATACTCTTAAGAAAATGGAATAATCCTTTAACTGCTGGGGTTAGAGAATTGTATTAGGAAGTGAACTCTTCATGAAAGTGGGATACCGTAACCTTCTCTCGTCAATGGTATTTTATTTGTGACCCTCTGGCTTGCACGATCGTCGTCTTATCCACTACTTTATAGCGGCTCAAATATCAACTAGTGTGGAGAAAAAGGAATTTCTTACCCTAATCTTCTCTAAAAAGATTTAAATGTTCCCTCAGCTAGTAGCTTGCAATTAGTGGTCATCAAATCAAGAGATTCTGTCATTCCTCTCCTTGCGTGAGCAAAAAAACAATCAGAAAGATAAAGTTGCGTGGCACATTTGCTCAGCTACATGATTCATAAACAAGTTTAATTTGAAGCAGAACCAAAGAAAAAAAGTAAAGGACATGATTAACCCACCGTGCAATTTAATAATTACTACTCAAGTTCTTACAAAGAAACCAGGACTTGCCCTATTTGCTAGTCTTTGCCCTCTATTGCCTGGTGTCATATAATTTGACATAGTTATAGTAAAGGTCTCGCCAGCTGTATAGAGAGACGAAAAAGGCCTCTTAACTCACCGCATGAGATTTTTCATATTTGGTTATGGAATAAAATTGTTTTTCGTGCTCCGTAGATCTTCCATTTTGGAAGGATAAGAAGGGTTAGATTCCAAGAAAGACAAAAAGATGACCACATATTTGTTGAAACGTTCTGTAAAGATGTGCGTATCATCAGATCAAATCAGAGACAATCCATTGTTACATCAAACTGTTTTTAAAAGCATCATTGTCTTTGTGTAGAAGGTATGCATCTGATTTTTTCTATGTCAATTTGGCCCAGTCTTTCTTGCTCATTTATGTTACTTACACACACCTTTTTCCTCCTTATGTCGCGTGACTGCGGCCTTGCAAATTGGAATTGGATAGATCGTTCTCATTACCAGAGACTATAGACTAACCTATAAACTCCGATCGTAGCAACAAGGATGAGGACAGGTATATCTCTTCATGTCTTTTCCCAATGTGTGAGTAATCTCATCTCTTGAGTCTGAGTAGTTGCAGCTTAAGCTGGATGCTCCAATATGCAGACAATAGTCACAAAGAATGTAAAAAGGAAAGACTTATCCTTTGAAGCGATACAGTACGCCCCCAGATAGCAGCAAGTTGGTCAAAATTGTTCCACAAGAGGGGGGTGTGAAACCACTATCCATATTTCCTATCCAAATCATCTGCTCCAAAACAATTGTGCTAGGTAATGCATGACATTCTGCGGTACAAATTCTATTACCAAATCCCTTACTATCTTAATACACTGATAAGAGGCACGTGATAGATGAAAGATTTACTTTGCGTTGCCATAAGCAACTTGATCCAATGACAGAATGGATGGCTGACGATGGCATTGACTCTATTCTAGCCCTGAGGATTTCGCAATAATCTCAGGAACATCCTGGGTTTTACCTCAAACTGCTCTAAAGTAAGAAGGACAGGGAGTCTGAGAGAAGCAGTCGTAGAGGCAGTTTCATAACAGCCAGATTGTCAAAATTGGTGAGCCAAATGTTTTTATTCGTTTTAAAAGATCACACAAATATAAAAGATAGATATGACTTAAGCAGTAATTGATAGCTGTCTATAAAAACCTTTTAAACTTCAGAAGAGCAGCTATGATTAACATATCGGTAAGTATTAAATAGTTGGGGAAAGCACTTGAAAATAGCTTTGAGTATTTATTCTTAAAAATCTTCACCACGTTTCTCACTTTTTCTTTTGTGGGTTTGCGGCCATATAAGTAGAGATTCTCCTTATGAGTCTCTTTAAGGCAGCTGCCAGCAGGTCTCACTCTCCACGTGAGATATGAAAACCAATAATGGATTTGAAATTGTCAAATTCCGAAAACTTTGTATTTAGAAATAATAGACACTGATACCTAGATATCAACCTATTTTTCCCGATTAAGGCCAATCTGAGACACAAAATAATCTTAAAGACCAATATAACGAATAGTCAGCAATCATTTACGACATGGCAACAGTTTACACAACCTATACCACCTACATGTAGTTTAGAACAAAGAACAGGAATTCGTGAGGTATTATATTCTTGCTCAAATCTCTTAATATCCAGCCGAGCTTTATAGTTGGCTTATCCAGAATAGTGGATCTTTTTTATTTCTCCTCAAGTCTTGCGTCAAGAGACACCGTAGTACAGTGGATAAGATGACGATCTTGCAAGCCAGTGAATGCAAGTTCGAAACCACAAGCAAAACAACATCAGTGAGAGAAGGTAACAAGAGCCTAATCTCATCAAGTGCTAACTTGCTAGTAAAAATTTGTAGTCCTGGTACGAGAATCAGCCACGCACGATAATGAGATCGGTGGGAAAGAAGCCTTCCGTCATGCCTGGCACCTTTCATGATACCTTCATTTGCATGTTTGGTTTTGCGTCAGTGGCTCCTTCTAAGTTCATGATGTAATCAACATTGATGGTTACAATGACATACGGTATTTATCAATTTCAAGTAAAATTTCACGAAAATTGATAATAAACCACATTGCACTCTAGAATTGCTTGCAGAAATCGAGAATGGGAAACAGTTGTCTCTTTTAAGGTATAGTTTCTCGTCGATCAATTTTGAACATATTCGAAACAATACCGAGACTTTTTTGGGAGTGCATGGGGTTTAAGAACCCTAATTTATTCTAAAAGTGTATACAGAACAAAACTAAAAATGAGGAAAGACGGCTGTTGGCTGTTGAGTAAACTACCACCCTCTATAGGCCTTTGCAAAATGATATTTTAAATTCTGGCTCTCCCCTATATAGAACCAATGTCACGTAAGCATTTTACTCAAAAAGCCATTTAATTTCTGTCCATGGGTGACCTCTTAGTTTCAGAAATACGTTAAGGAAATCCTTGCTACTATTATTCTCTAATATCTTACTCAGTATTTAGCAAAGGCTTGTGAAGTCTCAGTAAGGTAAATATAAAATTTGCGATCTTGTGATTGGGATCCTTAAAGGTACATAGTTAAGAGCGTTAGATTGAAAATTCGCGAATGAAACATTTTCCTGTTGGGAAAGGGCAATAAAAAGTCCAACATTTGTGCTTTTGGGTCTTAAGCAAGACTATAAGTTATTGTCATCCGTGAAAAGCAAGTTTTGGTTCGACAGAGATATATTTCCTTTATGAAGACATTGCAGGATATCTTCCGCAAAATCCGTTATCAGCAATCTTGTTAATAGGAAAGAATAACTGGTTTTCTCACCAACCATTGTAAAGCACATTAGGTTGCCATAGTCTGGTTATCTGCACAATAAGCAGGTCATGTGAGCAGTAATTTACAGCATACAAACCAGCTGTGTTGAAAACAAAATGATAAAGCAAGAAATCATAAGAAAGAAGAATATTATACCGCAATTTTTGTAATAGACTTACGAACTGTGAGCTTATTAATTCATAAAGACAGAAGAAAGCAGAAGTAACTGAGAGCCAATGACTAAATCTCATTTGATTGTGTTGGGCTTTGACCGATTATGGAAATGATTTGGGCTTTAACCCATTATGGATTAAAAGGTGCTGGACATTACATTGGGGTGAACCACATGTTGCTTTTAAAGTAGGAGTTTAAATATGAATACAAAGGGTAAACCTTTTTTGACCAATACAGTCTGAGCTCAGTAGAGTAGTTTGGCAAAATACGTGTTTGGTAGAGGAAAAGAATTTTCAGGCGCATTGGCCATAATAGGATCGGAAGACTGCAATTGCGGTTTGGGACATATGAGATGTGAATATTGATAAACAGCATTACTCAGTACTTATGTGGCAAACAGCATCATAAATAAAGACGTTGATGGTATGAAAAGAAGAGGGAGGCTCAAAATGAACTGGGTAGGTGATTTTAATGCTTTGACGAAGGGAAGTATTAAGGAGTGCATCAATAGTGGAACAGCTAGAGATATGGAAGAACAACGTTAAGAAATACAAGTGCCCCAATAATAAGACATGATCACGGGAGTAACCTAACTTAACTTATGTGGCTTCGATTTTGTAAATAAGAATCCGAATATATTTTGAAAATGTCGGTAGGAAATGGTGTTTCAGTGACCAGACCATACAACGGAATCAAAAGTGCAGGGGAATCAAAAGTGCAA
>JANTCA010001460.1:47336-57574 GCA_024741275.1 Chironex yamaguchii
AAATGTCGGTAGGAAATGGTGTTTCAGTGACCAGACCATACAACGGAATCAAAAGTGCAGGGGAATCAAAAGTGCAATGGAATCAAAAGTGCAAGGGAATCAAAAGTGCAAGGGAATCAAAAGTGCAGGGGAATCAAAAGTGCAAGGGAATCAGAAGTGCAGGGGAATCAAAAGTGCAATGGAATCAAAAGTGCAAGGGAATCAAAAGTGAAACAGTATTAAAAGTAAAACGGAATCAAAAGTGAAACAGAATTAAAAGTGAAACAGAATTAAAAGTGAAACAGACAAAAATAACAAAATAATACACTGTTTTCCCCTGTTTAGCACTAAGCTCTTGCGGAATAAATTACAGAAGTAAAAAACACAGACCTAACGGTGGGCCAGCCCTCTACTGTAACATTCCTTCTGTTTTGACAGTCATGTGACCTAATGGCTAAGGAAACCAGGACGGGTACCGCCCTATATTTCAAAATAGTGTAGGAATGATTGATCAAACTTACTATTGTTGTTACTGACAACGTATTTTTCCATTTCTCCATACAAGTGATGTTATCTTTGCAAGGAAACCTATGGCTATCACCTACCCACTTCGACTTACACGTGTACGGCATGCTTACCATAAAACAACTCCTTAAGGATTGCGTTTGACTTCATTCAGTTGTAATTTTATAAGAATGGGTAAGAGATTAAGTGAGTGATGGAGTGAGTAAGTGATTGGTTTGGATAATCGAGTGTATAAGAGAACGAGTAAGTGATTCAATGAGCGGGAGAATGAATTAATGCGTGATTTACTGAAGGTGCTGGTAAACTGAGTAAACGTGTGAATGCATGAGTAAAAAAGTGCCTTTAGATGACTAGAAATGTCAAAACATTTTTTTAGATTGATTTAGAGTATATTTACACGACGTGTCATACAGTATTGTATCTAGTCTGCACTTTGTGCCTGTTTTGAGTTGCTGCAAGAACAAACTCTCCTAAAATTCACTATTTCTTGCACAAAATTCAGACCAAAATTATGGCCAACGGCAAGGAAAAATCATCGGTAGAGTCATGGCCAAAATTGTGATGGGCCAATGCATTTCAATGCAATGCAAGATGCGACATTTTGGGTGTCGAGGTGACGAAGTCATCACTAAAAACGTATCATAACAGCTGTTCTAAAGATATGGAGAAAGACAATAATATACCTTAAATCTTCAATAGGTAGGAGAAGCAATTATACCGTACTGTATGCTAAGAGAGGTTTGAGTGTAGTTGTCTTCTATGAAGGGGTTTCTAGCTGTTTCACACAAGACTATCGTTTTAGCAAGAAGGAATTTTTCTAAAGGTAAGGAGATTAATCTTCTTTTTCTTTGACAAATGAAAAAGACTTCGCGTTGACGGTAATAAGATACAATGTAACTATTGTATATGACACATGAATGCTTTACAGATCTTAGCACAAACAAACTTAACAACGTGTTTGCGGGATGTCGAGGGAGAAATGACACTTACTGTAGAAAATAGGGAAATCAACATTTTCTTGCTTCTTGTTTGGATAACCGTAACACTCTTATTTGTTCATATGTCAAACGTTTTAGTTACGGAGAACTCAGATGTCAAAGTTAAGTCCAGTCGAATGAACAAGTTTTTATTTTTGATTAACATCAAGGATTTAGTTTGTCTGAAAAGCCTATCAGGTCTACTGTTTTTCCATAGATTTTTAATCGCAATCTCCGTGTGCTATTTCATGCTAGTCATGCATTTAATAACTTTGAATCATTATAATTCCTAGACATGCCTGCAACATTAAATATCTCTTGGGCTCATTTGGAATGGGATATAAGATTTAATTATGACCTTTTCACTAGGGTTTATTTTGACACTTCCTAAAGAGTAAAACACACTTCACTATTAGAGCTGAGAAATTTTAATTTCTCACAAGGAATTTCAGCCATTATAATAAGGACATAGAAAGAATGATAAATAAGTCTTGAATAACAGTTATTGCAGTACATGTATGTAGACCTGAAAACTCAATGGATTGGAAAAGCATTTGCATTTCATATATTTATCGCAAGTAAACCTGTCAAATGCTGATAAGTAAAGTAATATTGCAAGTGACAAAATCAACATTTGACGTTGAGTGGATCAACATTTTCAAACCTTTGTATTTTTCTAGTTAAGTGATCGTTCAAGTACTCGACTACATTACAAGCCTGAGTCATTTTACAACTCGAAAGTTTGGAAGTGATTAAAAGTTGGATGCACTTTGCGCTCTGTTAGCTTAATAGATATCTTAGCAAAGAACGTACTTAATCTTCAATACCAAATCATATCACATGGGTGTTCCAACAACAAATATCTTATCCATATCATAAAATACGTAACCTATATCTTTACATTCTTTACTGTCATATTTAAGACGAAATAGTCATTTTGCCATATTATGCTAAATTGGTTTGCAGTAAGTTCTCTTTGTCATATAATTTTTGTCAATGTTTTGCAGGTTGCTTCTGTAAATCGTTGTATCCAAAAGTTAGTATTTGCGTGTAGGAACATAAGATTGATAGGAGCTAATTATTTTTAGCGACACAGAAAGCAAATACATGTGGCAGGGGAAGGAAGTTGAAAAACTGCACTTGTAGGGGGAGAGAGAGGGAGCAGGATAAAAAGCCTTTTTGGTAATGCATACTTAATTAAGTGTCTCTAATTTGCTCCATATTAAGACTTTTCAGAATTCAGTTAATCGACTAAAATGTTTCCCTGAATAATACCCAGTGAAAATAATCCTAATTCGGTCTGTTTTCGTAGGGGAGTGAAGGAGACCTCCGGAACCGGCTCTGTGCTTGCAGTAGCCAAATTTACCTTCATTACTTTAAGCGTATTGTTGTTATGGCAAGGAGTGCAAGTCAAACTCTCTCTTTGAGAGAGTCCTGTAGTTTATACAAAATCTAAAGGTGGACAGTAAGAATGTATTTGCTTAAAACATTTCTTCCAAGAGACAAAAAATATCTAGCCATAAAAACTTGAATTTGGCATCTTTTAAATCACCTCGTGACTTTATATTGTCATAACTTCCGTAGAAGACAAGATATACTAATTTAAATAGAGAAATACCAAATGGATCTTCAGAGCTTCCTAAAAATCTGTTGAAGATAGTGGAAAAAAGACCAGTATGAATACAAATTCTTACAAGAATTGCATCTACTTTCTCCTTTGCTGTAAGCGACAAATAATATGATCTATGCCTACAACCCCTCACAAAAGACCAAGATTATGATATTTACCATGTCATTACAGGCCTCATTAGACATAAAAATAAATTAATCAATAACTTAATTAATAAATTAACAACTAAAAATCTCAATCATTTAATCAATCAAATAATCAAGTAATGAATAAGTAAATATGCAGATAAACAAAATAAAAGACAATATTACTACTTATTTAGTTTACTTAAACACAAAAACGTTTAGGAGGACAAACCAGTAACAATACCAATAAAAATGTGCATTTTACAAGTTTTGAAGAGATTATGTTCCTGTCTCCACAATAGTTTCAGTTTAAGCTCAGACTTCAATCGCCACACTTTCATTAACTGACAAATAAAGTTTACAAGGTTTTGTCGGATAGACAGAAAGCTATTCTACAACCAGTACGTATTTAGAACTTAATAGGGGTAAGATGACAAGACCTAAAAGGTTACCCAGCGGAACTACGAAACCATTTATTACAAGTCCAGTCTTCATTATCATGTGTGACAAATATGCTACATAAAGTGAGAACACAGTCAAAGCACCGTCATCAATTTCTGTAGTTTGCATTACAGTTGATGGTTAAAAGTGAGCAGTCTCAACACAAATGAAACATATAAGCTTACGTGAGGCATTCATTCGTTTTAAAATTCATTCACTGCTTTATTCAACGGATTTTAAAGTTTATGCATCATACATTTTTGTTGTCAAAATTATCATAAGTTCCTTAATATTCGTAAGGAAACAAATGCTCTATTGAATGATGCTTAGAATAAGCTGATGTATAAATTACATATAGTACGTCCTTGCTGAAAATTGTCAGAGAAATAACTTTTAACAGTTTTGTAGATATCCAAACAACATTTTTAAACTACTATAAAAGGGAACTCGATTGCCAACTAAGACACCCCTAATTATTCTAAGTATAGAAATCTACACAATTATGGTTTTATTTGTCCATCACTTGAATTTTAAGCTGACTTTAAGACCCTTTAAGGCTGACCCTTTCAAATGGTTTACTCTCTTCTCCACTAGGTGACACGATTACTGTTTATATATTTCATATGTTATACATAAGCCCCACAGCACTGCATTTGTTTAATAAATTTGTCTCTCCACATAAGCGTTTACGTTGCTTTTTAAGTGTCTATACCAATTTATCGTGTTATTGTTCTGATAATATTCACTTAAATAAGGCTGACGATGACCTCCAATGAAGCAAAGCCAAGTCATAATGCAAGCCAAAATGTTTGAACACCGTAAAAATTTAATTTGGTTGTTACTGGGGACGTTTTAATTTCATGTAGCACGTCTGGAAAACATTAAATACAGTATTCGTAAAAGAAACCGTAACAATACAATGTTAAGAAATTTGACCTTTGATTTCATTTTCTTTCTCATTATATCATCAAGTTTAATTTAACTGAAATATAGTTTTGTTGTCTCTAATTGTAGTTTGTAGCCAATTAACAACGTAATTTTAAATCCTTTACACTAGCCATTTCTTCAGATGAAGAAAGAAAGGCAAAGACATACGATTGTGGTTGTAAAGTAACAATAGCAATTTCTCTTTAGCTTCATAAATACTTTTTAATGGAACTTGTGGTGACCTCAGCATTGACACTCTACGATATTGCAAATCAAGCTTGGAAAAATTGTATGTAAGCAGCCTTAGAACAGAAACTTTATCGACTAAGAAGTGATTAAGTACTCTTAACCAAGCAAGTATACTGTTTAGTTTTAAATAAATAATCTGAGTTGACTAGTTTTCAAATATGGTTTAAATGGCGGCAAATTGGATACAAAAGATACGCCCACTGTTTCATTTCATCTAAATTTGTTTCAGATGGTAGCACGACGTAAAAAGTATCAACCTAAGGCATTAGTATTGACCAAGTAGACATCTGGGATCACACGAGGACAAACTCATTCCAATAACAGAACACGACCTTGGTTCTCAATGCTTGGCCCGAAGTTCTTCATTTCACTCACTTCAAAATTACCCAGAGACGCCCAATGATTGCAATAGCCTCTTAGCTTAAATTCTCACGATATACAAAATATAAAGAACAGCCTATATTGCACGTTTTCTAGAACATTATCATATGACAACCGCGTGTTTATCTAACGACGTGTCTGACTACACATTTTGCTTAAGGGAACTTAAGAAGGAGCTATTTGGTCGCAGCCTATTTCAGCAAAAGAAAGGTAATGGTTAAGCTTCAGCTTTGTATATGGCCTCAAATCCTCGGCTTGGTAATGCCCTGGACCTTAACAATCGCGCATAATGCTTCCAGGCTTAGTAGTCAGCATATACGAGAAAGATTGTGAGGGCAGCACGAGTGTTTCTACTCTAGCATAGTTTGTGCTTGGACTATATTGTGTCCCTAAATTTTGCGCCCCATTAATTAGAGACTTGCAATCATGCACAGACTATATTATCATTTCGTTAATGTGATTGTTTTGAAGCTCTTCTTAGACGTGATTCAAGGACGTTTTGTCAGTAAGCAGGGTCGGAACGGATTGTATACACTATACCCTCATCACAAATTTCTGAAAAATTATCAGCCCACCAATTGTCAACTCCCCCTCCTCCCTTCAGATTTGCTCTGGATCCACTCCTGCAAATGGTGTTGGTAAATAAGATTAATTATAAAGGTTTATTCTGTAGCTGTTAACCGCTATAGAAGGAACATAATTGCCTACCGGCATATTAGTATATAACTATGCATATAAGTTCTCTTAGTTGAGGTTAGTGAATATTGACATTCTTAAAAGCCAGCAATGTTAGGGTGAATCTATAACAAGAAGTAAATATCTCTGATAAGATCGATTCATACCTTCCATAAAAGGTCTCCTCGAGACAAATAGTAACATGTAATGGGAGATAAACGTTTTCTAAACGAGAATAGCATAGACACGTGTTAGCGGAATAAACGATATTAGAAAAAAATCTCCAAATCAGCGAATGGGATGACAACCTGAAATCGTCATACTATGACAGCAATGTAGTATAATAAAACATCTCGTGAAAAAATAACCCAAATTGTAGGGAATGAGTTAGTTCAAAAATTTGATTTGAAATCTACTTTTTAGCCTTAAGTAGAGTAAGTTTTTCTGGCTTCAGTTGAGACAGATATTTTCTTGATTGCTGGTTCGTTTTACTTGGAAAAAGACAACATACGAGTCATATACATGTTATATTATATGTCATTACTTTGAAATGGTAGATGATATTCTCAGCCTGAACAGGAATTATATCGAAATTTCTTTGCGACTTTTTCTTTTTTGATTTAAATACCCTTGACTTCAAAATCATTTCAAATAAATAGAAGTGTTCCCCTTTGCTTTGAGACATACAGCATTAAATACATGAGAAAAATATACATATAAATATCTAGTGTAACCGATATTCGAAAAATATACCTTGATTCTTACTAGATTAGAATCATTAATTAAAGTAAGTATCTTTTAAAGACTTAGGTAGTAAGTAGAAGTCTATTTTTGTAGTTTGATTGCAAGGTTTATATTGTCTGGTTGTAAATTAAGGACTGTATTTCGGATAGGGGATTGTACTAAGTATCTTTATACTTTAGATCTTTTTAGCCTAGTTATTTCATAAGTTTTGTTGTTATAAAATATATCTAATACAAGGACAAGGCTATAATACATTCTATACTGTGAGCCTGAGTGACTGCGTTTCATCAGGCAATTTCTAGCAACAGATTTAACTAATTTAACTCTTTGTGAATGATAAAACATTCACTTAATATTTTCTTCAAATGTAACGTCTAACTGGATTCTTCCTTAGTTTAATACATAACTCGAATGGCTTAAGAGGCAGGAAATGAGTTGACTAGGGATCAAGAGGTTTATTGTTACAAATAAAGTACCCGGAGATGGGCCTGGGTATGGTGTTGATAAAATAAGAAGTAGAAATAGATAGTAAATGAGGAGAAAAAAATAGGTGTTATGGTCTAATTAACATCTTATTTTCATGCAGAGAACGAAGAGGTGATGTGGTTTTTATTAACTATTATCGCTTATAGTCCTTTAAAACAGTTAAAAGAGTACTGAAGTAGACTTAGGAAGTAAAAACAGCTTAGAAAAAGGAACGAATGATGGAACCAGAACTTTAAAACAGGTCAAAGCATTTTAGATAAGTCACAATATTCGCGCGAGTCAGCCACCTCATTATCACGGCGGCAAGATCAAAACATTAGTAAAGAGGATCGTGGGAATATGTGAAGAAAGAGAACGACAGCCAAGTCCGAGAAGATTAAGTAAAACCGAAATAAAAGTACAATGGAGTTATTGATAGAGAGCATGGCCTCCTAAAAGGAGGAACTTGATCATGCTGACACTATTCTGGCAGATGCATTGGATTGCTGGATCATAGGTTTCTACGGCAGTCACTGTCTGCTGTACTGAAATAAACTTTATAAGCAAACTGATTGCAGAGGGACGTAGAGGGAGTATAGACAACCTACTTGTCTAATGCAATGTCAGTAGTGATAACAGCCTCGCTGCGTTCAAAATAGCTATCTTACTTCAAGTGGCTTTTCTTTTACAAGCTGGGGTGTACTATTCGATGTTGATTAAGGAGACGGGAAATTGTCATATACTCAACATCCACCAGAAGAAGGATGACAAAAGCTGTGGAGAACCAAGGACACCTACGTCCTGACAGGAAATTGCAGCTAGAGAGAAAGAGAGAGAGAAAGAGAAAGAGAAAGAGAGAGAGAGAGAGAGAGAAAGAAAGAGTTATATTCTACAAATCAGACGTTTAAGTTAAATAATGCTTAGCAAGTAACCTCCGAGCTAAAAAGATTAGTAATTATACTGTATGTTCTTTTGCGTCAGGGCCCAAAATTGATAACTTTTACGATAAGAACATATTTATGGATGGATGTAAAATCGAGCAGTAAAAAGAACAAAAAGATGAAATAAGTGTAATTACTGTAATTGTTAAGACATAATGTGAAATAAAATGTAGAAACAAATTTGAAACGAAAGGAGGATATAAGTTTCATTCCTACAATACCAATTGCTCTATTTTGCTAGATCATTGAGTATTTATGATTTTATATTACCATAATATATGCATCAGGGAAGCCGTAACATCCTTCTGACTCATATGAGGTCTTAGCTTATGTCCACAGCATAACACGAAGCGTGGCAAAATTTGAGAAAATGATTTAGTTTAATTCTGGTTGTCCTGACAGCGGAAAGATGAAAACTATTGATTCTCTATTAGTGTTAAGCTTTAGCTTAAAGCAAAGCTACCATAATTGCACAGTAGAGCAAATGGTGCGTCACTGTTAACGATTTTAAAGTAAATTTGATGGGCAAGTAGCAAGAAACAGTGTTAGATTCATGAATAAAGGTATTAGAGAGCAAAATGCAATTGATGAAATGGCTTAAAGGCTGAGAGAAAATATTCTAATCTGGCACTGACGAAATGCGTAGTTTGGTACATTTATCATCCCAGCAGAGACTTGATGGTTTTGATGTGTGTGGGCAATATCACAATAGTTTATTGTAAATTGAGCCTAGTAGAATCAAACTTGCATACCTTTAAATTCAATAGTTAACACTTGAACTATTGTCTAATAGCATCTCAAGAGTTTGAAGAAGGACATGCGAGACCAAGGGCATCTTTCAAACGAATCTGTCGCGATGACGTACAGTTCTTAAATGGAGATTTTTAACGCACGCTAGCAGTACTACTTAAAATCTGGTCTAAAGCTCTTGCTAGGCAATTTAGACAAGTTTTGTGTAGACTTATTCCTCCGGTGATATTCAACCTGTATTTGGCAGTACAAAGCTTCATTTTCTTCTAAATACTCAAAGCCTCATATTGCATCATTGTAATTAACTTTTCCAAGATGTTGTGTTGCTTCAAAAGTATTCAGGCCATTGTAGCTATCCGCAAGAATTTCTAACAAGTCTTTGTCGATGGACAGAGCAAAGTACTGTCTAGGACCAAACCACAAAACCTGTAATCAAGTAAAATTGCAACCATAGTCTATTACAAAACCTCTCCATTAATTTCGTAATATAAAAGCAAATCCCATCAAGAAACGTATCAAGGAAATCACACGTACAGTATAAACGGGTTCACTGATTATTTCTAAAAAGCATCCTTGATAACGAGTGACAATCTTAGTAGTAACCTGTATCGATTGAAAAAATGTACATGCCCTAAGGTATATATATTAGAAATAATATACAGTTGTCGTTACAAATTACAGTTGTCGCAAATTTTTAAGGCGATTTTCAAGTTTTGTACCACAAAAAGATTGTTTAAAATACAGTTGTAGCTCATTGCACGGTTGAAAATAAAAGCTATCCATTTGAGACATTTTAGAACTGTTTCATAACACGTAAGAGCATGAATGTCTGGTGTTACTATTTCTAGAGATCATGGATGTTGCAGCCTTACACGGAGTCATCTTTAAGCAGAACAATATAGCAAGATGTAGTAAGAATACAGGATTCAGCTTTGATCGACAGATAATACAAAGCCACACCTTAAAGAAAAAAATTTAAAATTCATGGATAATAGGGTATGATTCACAGGAATTGGCAGGATGCCTAGCCAGGACCAAAATACAAAATACAATATAATGCACTTAAATATCTCGCCTTAATTTCTCGTTTACTTAAAATGTCTCGAGAGCTCATACAGTTGCGACGTCCCTGTTCACCTGATCATTTATTGCAATTGCTTTGCGAAAATAACCTTGTTGACATACAATTCCTAACATAACCTAGAATACTTTTATATTACATTTATTGCTATGTAGGAAGTTGTATATAAACTTCTTTTTTGACTTTCAGTTCTTGGTGTTAACATAACGTTAATACAAAAAGTAAGTAAGTAAGTAAGTAAGTAAGTAAGTAAGTAAGCAAGCAAGTAAGCAAGTAAGTAAGTAAGTAAGTAAGTAAGTAAGTAAGTAAGTAAGCAAGCAAGCAAGCAAGCAAGCAAGCAAGCAAGCA